>OX155960.1:21672522-21792522 GCA_944548615.1 Micropterix aruncella | reverse complement strand
TATATATATATATATATATATATATATATATATATATATATATATATATATATATATAGATATATATATATATATATATATATATATATATATATATATATATATATATATATATATATATATATATATATATATATATATATATATATATATATATATATATATATATATATATATATATATATATATATATATATATATATATATATATATATATATATATATATATATATATATATATATATATATTTATATATCCATAAAACATTGTCATTAACCGTCGTATCTATATTATATATCTATATATCCATAAACGGCTGTCCAAATTCTTCCCAATCATTTACAATTCCCCAGATTTCTCAGCAACTTTCTATTTAAACCTTATTTAAAACTTGATTTTGTAATTTTTATTGCATTTGTTTCTTGTATTTAATAGTTAATGATTAAGACGTATTCTACATATTTAATAAACACGTAAACTGTATATTCGAATTATCAAACCATTGTTATGTGTATAATTTACCTTAATATAACTAGCAAGTAATGACAATGTTTTTGTATGGATAAGGAAATTAAAATATTTTTTTTTAATGTGTTTTTGGTGCATTCTTTTAAATAAATATACTCTTATCTGATAGAATTTGAATCACTTTATTAGGTTTAATATTGTTTTAGACAGAATTTTCTGTGTTAGCGCCGTTTTGCGTAACTTTATTAATATGTAAAATACTTCCTATAAATCTTTGTCAACATGTGGTATAACCTTTTACTGAAATAATGATGGAATTTAAACCAGAATTCGTAAAAATGCGCATTTTATTTGATTCCTAAATTTTGTGTAAACGTTATGTCAGCCACTTTTCCCAATTTACCCTCATACTGATTGTCTTAGAAACAACGAGGAATCGCCGAAATCTAGGAGACCAAAGGAGTTAGCCGGCGAATAACAACTGAGCATCTTGCAAATGTAGTATACATTACCCAAATAAGATAAGTATTTTTATTACAAATGAGATGTTTTCGTTGATCGCAGTATCACGGTGTTGTACGCTGCTATTAGGAACCTCCTCTACATTATCGTTAGTTTTTCTCAAATAACCGCCATTTTTCTCAAGTGGAAAGGAAAACGCGGTATAAACGTGCTTTAATACGCGGGGCGGCGGAGTCGAATTCGATCACTTACGGCCAGCGAGCACCAATGCATGAAGTCGGCCCCCATCGGCTCCTATCGGCTCCCTTCGGCCCCGACCGACACGAGAAAAGGAAAAACGCGCGAAAATCGCTATGTGGGCGGGGCTTTTCTATATCCCCCACCCTACCAACCCCCCCAACTCCCCCCTCTTTCGCAAATGGAATTCGGATTGCGATCTGTCATTCCCTTTTCGCGCTGGGAAGCTTTATGGGTTTTTGATAGCGCCCTGCAAGAACCTTTATTGATATTAGAAACGCATTAGGGACACGCAGTTCTAATGAAGGAGGAAGTAGTACCCTTGCTGCTATTCTTAAAGCAAAATAGGCGAATTGCTTTTTTTCGAACCTCGCTGCTTTGTAAACCAACACACAACTAAATACAGACAACACTACTTAAACGCTTATGAAGTGCAAACTCGCTAAACATACATTTTCCAGTGTAGCCATTTTAAGTATAGTATTTTTATAAATAAATGTTCTGATGTTTCTCTCACAAAGAAGAGTTTTGTGTAAATGGTAGTGTATATTATTTATTTCTTAAACAACCACTGACTCCTGTTGTCCTAGAATGCTGGACTGGCTAATCAACGATTTTTATGTCTATTTGAAGCGCAGTGCACGCCGCCGCCGAATGTTACAGGAACTAAAATTGACGTTTATTTCAAAATTTGTATTTCATTGCATTTGAAAATTTTATTTCAACAGCCTTTAATGGGTCGTAATCCTAGTTCCTTTTTAATAATACCTATCGATTTTGTTTCCTACCAATAGATAACTATTTTAGACCACTCAAATAACAATAGAAGTTCGCCGCCGACACATGTATAATACACTAGCTGACCCGTGCCCACTTCGTTGGGCGGTAAAACTTTTTATTTGTAATGAAATTGTGAGTGTGGTTCGGTTAGTATTGAGTGCTATGATTTATTTACTGACTGCCAAAAGAAGGGCTATATTTTTACTGCTAATGTATGTATGTATTTGCAGGCCAATTTGACTATATTACTGTTATAAATTTACTTATTTTGATAAGAATTCATAATTGTTGATAATATGACCAATAAACATGACCTAACGACATAAATTATTTTTTTAATATAAAAAACTACTTTTTGTGACTTAAATATAAAATTTAGACATATGCTGTTGCTTGATTAGAACTTAATCATATATCTCTCATCGTTAAGGCAGCGTTAGTTAGAAACGTTTTCGTTCGACCGTTTTTTCTTCGACTTACTTTGCAAATCCGACTACCACGAAAGAGGCTTTTTATTTTTCGGATTAATATATAGCCTATGGCACTCACAAATAACGTGACTTTCTATTGGTTAAAGAATTTTAAAAATCGGTTAAGTAGATCCAGAGATTACTTCATACAACCTCACAAACTTTACCTCTTTATAATATTAGAATAGATTACCAAAGAACATTGGGAACTTTTTACCCCACTTTTGCAATACTAGCGGACACAAACGAAACCAATAAAAGGTTTTTAGATAATGCTACGGACTTTACCACTGTGTTTTTTTTATTTTCATAACTAATGGGAAAGCTGAGAAAATAAGATTTTCATAATTAGTATTTCTCTTACCATTTTATTAATAAATCATAATGTTTGTTTTTCCAAAAGGCTATAATATTTAAAACGTGTTCGGCATGGCACCAATAGGCTTCCGAGGTGAAAGGAGAAGGTAGTCAACAAGGTAGGAAGGAGGAGAAGGTAGTGTAACAATAAACCGGTTTCGCTGCGTACGCGCATTGTTCCGTCGCAGTTCTTCGTCGTTTGTCGTCGCGATCTGTGCGTTATTTGAACCTTCCTGTTATCTTTTGCGTTATTTGAATTATTACCGACTACCTTGGCATAGTTTGTACTGGACTGTTACGATTTTGCATTTGATTGGACATTTGTTGAAATGGAAAACCCAAATCGTTGTGTTGTTTATGCTCGATCTGTGCTACGGCGCAGAAAACATAACTTTGCTCCAGCATTCTTTGAGAGAAATATTCAATTGAAGTGCATCGACATCCAGAGATGATAGAAAATAACACTCTCATAGGAGGCCGATCCAATCACGGCATGTGCGATTGAGACAATACTATACTTATATTTTAATTGATCCCACGCGAAATGGATATGAAGGATTGCAGGGATACTATTGCTCGTGTATTCGTGGACGGCGAACAGTAGGTTATTGTGGGCATATCGCAAGCATGATATATTATGTCTCTTGGGCTAGACAAGAAGAAAATGTTAACCTTACGCCAGCTGCCTTTTTGGATAATATTATAATAATAGATTATGACGAATAATAATCGACTATATTTGTTTATCTTCTTTCATTTGTGTATGTCCACCTTGAGTGCTGCTTAACTTGACAAGACTATAAAACACAACCTTTTGAGTCTGCCACTTCAACCGCTATATCAAGCTAGTCATTAAATAACACTAAATATATACAGTACTAACTACTAAATATATACAGTACTAAACATTTACATACGTACAACATTAAAATAATACGATCACCGTACCTGAATTATTAATGTAATTATATTTCGGTATTCCCATACGCCACAATAATGCCCCTTTGCTTAGCAAAACTATAGGTCAAAAGCTTTCAAATTGAGGTATGTTTCAGCTTTGTCCGCCGTAGGGAATTTTTCCATAGTAATGGTCCCAATGCTCTTTACACATTTTAGAAGAAACTGCCTAATTATAGGTTTGCAAGTAACTCTACTCACAAACTGTACTTGAAGAATATGAAACTTTTACAATGCCAACTAGTGCTTGGCCCTGAGGTTGTCGTAGATTTGTTGTTTCCATATTATTGTGAAAAATTCTGAAATAAAATATTTGGTAAAAAAGAGTTTTTTCAAAAAATTAATTTTAAGCTTGACTATAGTGGGATATTAGTAATGATACACATCGTTTCTGCATTATGGGACTTTGCAAGAGATATAATATAGTATACCCATAGAGCTATTCCATTTTTGAACCAGCAACAAGCATATGCAACATACGAATTGGCTCAAATAAAAATAGATACATACCAGAGGGGATGATATATTATGAAATAAATCAACTGTGCCAAAATTACTCATGATTATGTATGTCATTTTGTACTATTTTAATTTTTTCACCTCCAATATAGAAATAATAAACATACAATAGATTTAGGCATTGATTATGTTCTCTCTCTCTCTCTATCCCTCTCTCTGTCTCTGTCTCTCTCTCTCTTTCTCTTTCTCTATCTCTCTCTCTCTCTCTCTCCGTGGAGTGGGGTGAGATTGGTCAATTTCAATATTCAAATGGAAATAACATTTAACGATGTGTAAAAGAAACAGAAAATGTATTTTTATTTTCGATAGATTTAACAAAAAACCACGGTTTGGGGTGAGATTTTTCAAAGCGAATTTAATGCATAGATAAATAGTACTTGGCATAACCACTATGCCACACGGCCCGGTGGCATTCGCCTGATCTTACATTGTAAGGTCTCGGGTTCGATTCCCGGCTGGGTCACCATTTTCCGTCGGGATCAAATTAACGGAATTGCATTGCCAATTCTGTCGATGGAATGCAATAACAAGACCCACACTTACACACATGTTACAAGCACATATACATATAACACGTCATAGTAGGGTTGGTTGTAAGAGATTGTCATATGACAATAAACCCGCTCATTGTGACATTTCACAATAAAGAGTATAAACAAACAAATAAACAAACATACTTAACCGTCTGGTTTGATCAATATCCCCCCCCCCCGTTTTTTTTTTGGTAGCTAGTTTCGAAATTATTAGACAATATTATGTTTTTGGGGTAACATTGATCGTGTTGGTGTGTTTGTTCAGGGCTGACAGATTCGTAATAATATATGATTGTATATTTTTAATTTAAAATTTGAAATTCCAATTTACTTAATAAATTAGTAATGTAAGTACTCTCCCCGTGACAGATTTAATAGGATATCTCAGTAACCTGTTACAATACAAACATGAAAAACTTTAACTAAATCAAAACGTTTCCCTTATACTGGCATAATTTAAAGTTCTATAAAATCTAAAAAATGAGATCGATTTTCAAAATATTTATTTTATTTTTTATTTTCTTTTATTCAGGAAAATAACAGTGTATAAAAGTAAGTAGCCAAACAAGATAGATATAAAAATTACACCAGAGACAATTTTCCACTAAATGTTAACATCAAGATTATCTAAATGATAAGAGACAGAAAAAAAACCGAGAAAAGTAGGAGGATAGGAAGGGAGGGACCAGGAAGGGAAGGAGGAACATAGGAAGAAAAATACATTATGTTGATGGGTGTCCACGTATTTAACAAATTTACCCGTACGATATTTGAAGTTGAGACAGGTAGGTAGGTACGTTGGTATGAATAAGTACAAGTGCAAACAGTAGATAATAAGTAATAAATTTTAAATAATAATAATTATTAAATTTTAAATATTAAGTGTTAAATATCGCCCTCTTTAACAAATTTCTGAACCCAATGTTCGATTCAGCGAAGATATCTATTGATGCGTATCGATCATCGTAAACCCTACACACACGGTTTAAGAAAGAGTTCTTACGGTAGTTATTATTGCAACGGCTAATGTGAAACAATGAGGACTGTCTTGTCGTTCTTGATGGGGTCCGGAAATGTATTAGTTGGACCAAGTCCATGCAGTTTAATTTGTTGTTTAAGATTTTATGTAGGAAGACTAGATCATGGTACATCCTACGATCAGCCAAAGAAGTAAAGTTGTACGAGTGGTGAACGTTGATGCCGTAAGAATTGTCAAGTGTGAAGTAAAATCTATAGTTTAAGTATTTCAAGAATTTAGTCTGGATGCGCTCGATTCTGTTATTATGGATGGCATATGAGGGGTTCCACACTTGCGAGCAGTATTCAAGATGCGGGCGGACGTAGGCATAGTAAAGCGTTTTAATAGTGTGTATGTTAAAGAGTGATTTAAATGAAACTATTAACATAAAAATGCTGCTGGGTTTGGAGAAAAAGTCTTTAAAATTTGAATAACTTAAAATGACATAATTTACACCTATGTTTATATTTTTACAAAGATTATATTATTTTACAAGTAGGTTATTTGAATAAATTAGATAGCTTTTAGTTTAAAAAAAAAATATTTTAATATCTCCCATTATTTAACATGTAAAACATCCTAATTAAATTATAACTTGACGATTTCCCACGATTATATAAATCTGTCTACAAAAATAAAATTGAAAAAATGTGTAGTCAAAGCAGAAACCAAAATTAAAATTGAAGCTGCGTGTAGAATAAGTTATTGAACCAGCAGTGATAACAACCGTAGGCATAATGTTATTAGCAGATTTAAGTGTGTGTATTCACTTCCTTTTCTCGACCAACCTCTAACTCATTTACGTATTTTCGAGCTAATATTATCGACATACAACCTTTTCCATGGCCAAGTGCAAAAGTAGGTATGCACTGTAGTTGCTAATTAGGAAACGACACAAAATAGTGTCAACAACATTGCCTATGTAAAGAATTTAACCTAAAACCAATAGGTATATACTACTAATTCCCATTAGTCCTCAAGTTTATTGAAGTGTAATTAGTTATTAGTTTGGTTCTAGCGTTTATATTGTGAAGCTGCGTCAATTTTAAGTTCCAGTAGTGTTGTTAATATCCATACACGGAGTAATGTGGGGAGTTTTGTGCTCGCGCGAAAAATCGATTCTGAGATGAGTGAATCTTTACGATTTGAGGTCTCAGGAACCCAAAAAGTTTTCTTTTATTTGCTTTAATTTGTAATGAAAATGGTCACCATTTAATTTTGTATTTTCGGATATCCAAGGACCGTTAAATATGGCAGTTTTTATAGTGGAAGTTAGCAGGCCCAATGGTCCCATGCAGCTTGGACCTGATGGCCAATTTATGTTCTTTGATCCCCTTAACCTATGGTTCAGCCCCCATCCGATATCGAACTCCTGTCGTCTCAACAGAATGTGACAAGATGCCGAGCCAATCTCATCCAAATATAATCAAAATTCAATATGCGACCATGTCAGCTGTAGGATGAAGACCACCTCCTCTATACTGCCCGCAGTTGTTAACCCCTTATCTCACAACAGGACCTACAAGAGCAAACGACAAGGCCATCCAGGCAGCATACTTTTGGAGAGGCCTATCCTAACTTGGCACGGACAAAATAATGAACGAATGGATCTCCTCGAATATATACTACATTTAAAGGCCTCATAGAACTCGGCCTGCAATCGTAGGCATTTGTGATCTGCAACAAGGTAGAGAGGGCGAGTAAAGTATTGAACATAACAACAAAATAGTACTGATTTTATTAAATATCTTCTTTATATTTGATACATTAATGCAATGCATCTTTCATTATATTAATGACATTTGATTGAAACCTCAAATAATTATACAAAATTTAACGCCCTCTATACTCATTTGTATGTATTCTTTCGAACTATCGTTTTACATCAGTACCATTTCTGGTCGCTTGATGAGATTTAGTGTTTATTAGTATAAACAAAATTGATGAGAGCGATTTGACCCCCTTCCCTTGTATTGAGCGATTTTTGCCTATAATCAACCATTATCCTGAAGGTCTAAGCTATTCAAAAATATATATTTCAATGGGGTACCCGATTTTCCGTTAGCTTCTGGAATCATTTGTAGGACTTTACTTGTAATTATTATTGCAATTTGATTTGCAATTGGTATTTATTTACTATAATATCTTTTAATATTTTTTTATAGATTTTTTGAGGACCACATTTTAGGGTAATTTAGTGTTATTAGCATTTTACAAAAACTTTTACATACCTAATTGATTGTAATATTAGAGTCCTGTCCACCCTAGAATGGACTAGTTCCAGTTGGGTGACAGAATCAAATAAGCAAAAGATTAAGGTTTTGCCATTCGGTTCCTATTATTTTTGTAAGCAAAATCAATGTTTTATAATAATTAATTCTTAAATAAATAAAAAATGCGCCGGGGGAACTGCTTCGGTCGACCCTTAGGCCGTTTTGCATTTTGTCAACCGGCAAGTCTGGAAATATATATTTCCTATAACGGCGAGGGTAGGCGTTGATCCGATGTCATAGAAATGACCCATTGGCCACCCGATCTCGCGTGAAAGACGGGCAGCAAGAAACGCCATATGTTTACGACGAATTTTCCGCTTACATTAGATAGATGTCGAATCTGGAACCAGAAAAATTGGCGGATGTATCCGTCAAAATCTAATAGATTAGGACTAGTGCCCTGGTGGAACTGGTTAGCAGATAGTCTCCGTCTGAAGTCCTTCCAATACGATCCAGGTCGACAAGACGACAAGATCGTTATAACATCCTATGATTGCGGAAATACCTGTAGGAATTGACAATCTCCGAAAAGTCTTTCTACCGAAATCGATTGCATTTGGCGGTAATCTTAAGTTAAAATATCCTGAATAGTAATTAGTAACCAATACTTGCCAAAAACTAATTAAACGTTAACATTTAAATAGGTCTAAAAATATAAAAAAAAAGAACAACACTATTCCAGCATATTCCAGCTTGTCGCTCACTGAACTAAAAAATAAATGGTGCTATTTTGTTTATTTATTTATTTCAAACAAATAATTAAAACATATACAGTGGTCATACGAGATAATAGTACAAAGTAAATGACCTATGCTCGGCGAATACCCAACTAGGCAGAATATGGCCAGTATCTGGGCATACGACTTATTGTCTGACTTGGGTGGAGAAACATAACTGACGTATACGTATAACATAAATGAGGACTGCTCATTATATGGACGTATTAATATATACCTCCTTAGGATTTGAAAATTAAGAATTATTTTTTATAAAAGATTACTTAAATAAAATAAATATTTTTCATATACATACACATTTAAAACTTATTATAAAAATTATTTATATTTATTTGTCTCATATATAATCACTGAACCTTTCCGTTGTTTTGTGTTAGCTAACTGCCAGCCTAAGATGTGTCTTCTGTCGCGAGAACCTAAGGGGCTCTCTAGACGATCAAGCATGCTTGTCAAGCATCGCGTCGCGGGCTGGGAGAGAATAGGCCAGGAATAGGCCTCAGGAGAATAGGCCTCAGGAAAAATGCAAATAATTTTTTCAAATGTTTCCCAAAAAAGCCTATTTTGTAGTTTATACCACGAAGTCACGTTAATTAGACGTAATTGATTGATCAATGACGTGACTCCCTGGTATAAATCTACAAAATTAGGCATTTTTAGAAAATATAAAAAAATATATTTGCATGTTTCTTGCGGTTTACGATCCCTGCCCAGCCCTTGACGCAATGTTTGACAAGCATGCTTGATCGTCTAGAGAGCCCCTGACATGTGTATTTTAACGTATTGAAAATACGCATAATACACCATTTTTCTGAAGCACTCTCAAACGATTTATACTTTGCACCTAATAACGTCGTTAATAACGGCGTCACGATGTGAGAATATTTTGAGATCCAGTGTAATGACATCATTGGATGGATTTCTATTATTTTATTTCTATTATTATTTTCCTATGTCTAATCGAAAAATTGATTATATGTGTCTTTCCGGTGTAATCTAGGCGAAGCATACAGATTTAAGCGTGGAATACAATTACTCTGGTATTTTCCGCTACACCATTGCGACTGCTGGATGTTGTTATCTCAGTGTATATGTTTTTAGGAAACAGGTCAAAGATGTTTTTATATAAACAACTTTTTATATGATTTATTTTTTAATATACTTTTCAGCTTAAAACTTACAACACAATACAATACATGTAGTGGCATGTATGTGACGTTTGCAGGGGTGTGCGCGCGTGACCCCCCTCCCCCTCATTCTCCCCCCTAAACCCGCCGTCCTTTATTGATAACGCCCTGCGCGCTTGCGTGGGGTGGCGAACAGGCCACCGGGGGAGAGATGAGGAGGGAGTGGAGTGATAAGGGGGGTTGCGGGGGAGGGAATGAAACGAAAGAAGGCTCGCAAGAAAGTGGAAAGTACAACCTGCCACGCGAACATCCCCCGACACGCGAGGAAGACGCTCCTTGGCATGGTACATACTATACATACATATCACGCGTCAGAGGAGAGAGGGTACATATATCGCCTAGTGCTTTACTTGGACAATATAGCGAACTATACCGATATAATAATAATTGTAGTAGGTACTTCCTTATCTATAAAGTCCTTCTAAAAACAGAAGTTTAATACCAAAGGTTTTGTATGATGTGTAAGTTGTATATGATATATTTATTTAATTAATCGAAATGTTAATCTCATTATTTAGGCAGTTTTGTGATTGTAATGGGTGTTTGTTTAATTATTTATTTTTCAGAAAAATTGCACCGTTTTAAAACTTAATATTAAACTAAGGCCAATTAACAGTGTCCTCAATTAATCAAGGCATTGTGATAAAGCGCAAATAATAACGTTTCGTAATTACGTACGCAAATTAAATCGCACATCTATATAGGTACATGCGAAAGCCTACTACTTTTACATACCTGTTTAAGAAAAGTATTGTGATGCTGACGATAGCGCCGAAACGCTTCATCCTATTGACCTGAAATTTGGCATGCAGGCATCATTGGGTCATGGCATGAGCTGAAAAGATTGCGGTTGAAATCCGTCAACAGCAGAGACCCAAATTTTTGTAAACGCATTCAATTATGATAGCAGCTTCCAAGTTTCAACATGACATGGCTGATCCTGGGTTGGCTCCCGACGAGGGAACTCCTCAACGGTCAACAGCAGAGACCCAACATTTTGCATTCGCATTCAATTATGATAGCCCTTTCCAAGTTTCACTATAACATGGCTGATGTACCCTGGGTTGGCTCCCGATGAGGGGACTCTTCGACGGCCAACAGCAGAGACCCAACATTTTGTGTACGCATTCAATTATGATAGCAACTTTCAAGTTTCACCATGACATGGCTGATCTACCATGGGTTGGTTGCCGACGAGGGAACATTCGAAAAATCGTAAAGTTGAAAAGTCAAAAAGTCGAAAAAGTCGAAAAAGTCGAAAAAGTCGAAAAAGTCGGAAAAGTCGAACAAGGCGAAAAAGTCGGAAAAGTCGGAAAAATCGAAGTCGAAGTCGAAGTCGATTTCGATTTCGATTTTCGAGGGTTAAAGGGTGGCGCTAGGTTGGGGATGGAAGGGGTTGAGGTGGGATTTATGATATTAATATTCAAATGAATTAAGTTCCTGGCTTGACAGGAAAGTCTTGGGGTGACACAACTGTTTTTTTTATAGTTTGATGTGTGTCGGGCCTCGGGTTGCATGGGATTGAGATGAACAAATATGCCGCTTTAGTTTTAATTTTAATGTTTTTTTTTTCCAGAGTAACCATAGTTGAATTATATACATGGGAGAAGAAATAAATAAATCAAAAAATACTAATTGCCAAATTTCCACAAACACACTGCTTCATGAACTATAGGTCAGTACTCGTTGGTTATTGTTTACCGTCTGTCATTTTGAAGCATATTCATGATATTTTTTTGAGATTAGGAGGGTGTCCTATCAAGATAAAACAGTGACGAAAGTTTTGGAACTACTCAGAACGAGGGTAACTTTCAACTAAAGTACCAAAAAGTTTAAATTCCAAATACTACTGCTTTTAGTGTAGGTAAGCATAATTTATTGCTGAGGGTAATAAATACCATTCAGCAGTTTAATAATTAAAATAAAGTTGTAAGCTGAAAAAGCACAGGAAAGAGAACAATTCCATCTACACCGACCTTTTAGGATAAGGACCCCGTAGGATACGGCAATCAAAGAACAAGATCTCAAATATTACGAAAGTTAAGATTAGAGACCTGAAACAAAACAAGATCGTTAAAGCAAAACACGTATAAAACACTCGAGCTTGAACCCACCTCAAACGCATAAAAACGAGAAAGAGATAAGCGAGTCGTAAACGAAATGAGATACCCATCCAACCGCCATTATTAATAAGTCAAGATAGCGTTGATTGCATTATAAGTTGGCGAAGTCATTATCGACAATTTATTTAACTGGTTTTGGAAAGTTTCTCCGGGTTAATTAGTGCAGTATGTCATATTATTATGGATGCTGGAGTTTGTCGATTAGAATAATTTATTATATTTTGCTTCATACAAAATATTCTTTTTAATTTGTCAGTAATGGAGTAACGATTAATGCTGATATAAAATAGTATGTCATGATTCAGATGCTTCTCCCTTTTCTTCTTTGGTAATCTTTTGTAATATGTATACGTCTGGTTAATAAGGTGGCGAACAAGGTTGTTAAACACACATTTCTCTAATTTTTGCGCAAGAACGAAATACTAGGATATAATAATCATTTCGGCTAATAGAGTAAGTATTATTATTATTACTAGTATTATTATATATACGTGTATTATAATTCGGCAAAAAAAGTATTATTATTAAGAACCACCATCTAATATAGTAATTATTCTGTTCCGGATTGTTCTTAGTGATAATATGACAGATACACTAAGAGATACAAAAAATTGAATAAAAATCATAGCAACAACAAAAATAAAAATCGGTTGTGTCACCCCAAGACTTTCCCGGCAAGTAGCTAGGGATTTATTTCATCTGAATATTTATGTCACAAATAAAGTCGATGGGAAGTTGGAAAAAAATCCTGTTAATATGCGACGCAAGGCAATGAATATTTGAATGTCGAACGCGCGTCATCTCATTCAATTTACAAAATCAAATCGCAAACGCGGGTCTCTGTGGGCCTTCAAATTCGAATTACTATATCTAATATATTTTGACGATTATTTATCCTACTAATATTATAAACGCGAAAGTTTGTATGTATGTATGGATGTTTGTTACTCTTTCACGCAAAAACTACTAAATGGATTTTGATGAAACTTTACAATAATATAGCTTACACATCAGAATAACACATAGGCTATAATTTATAAAGATATATGGTTTTCTATCATCATTATCACAATTTTCCATCACCACGCGGGTGAAACCGCTGAGCGCAGCTAGTATCTAATATATTTACGACTACATACTACTTGTATATATGAATATGAAATATATATGAATATATAAATATGAATACTTGTATATATAAATATGAAACTATAAATATTATGAGTTTAATATCAACCAATATTACACAATGTGATTTCGACCCTACGACAAGGCATCTGTATACCGAATTTCAAGTCTCTAAGTTCAATATTTCGAGTTGGTAGTATGACTAGCGCGCCCCCTGGTTCACTGATTGAACCACAATCTTTTCAACTCTTGCGATGACCAATGCCTGCATACCAAATTTCAGCTCAATCGGACGGAGCGTTTGGGCGCTATCGTGGAGGAATACAGACTGACAGACAGACACACAGACACGCTGCAGCACATCAACTGTTATACTGCTCAACCATTCGTCATGGAAATTGGTATACATAGACATTTGAGCAGGCATAAAATTTTCGGGCTATTAACTTTATTGTAACTCACCAACAGATGGCGCTGCAGCACATCAACTTTTAAACCGCTTACCGATCGCTATGAAAATTGGTATACGTAGACATTTGAATGCGCATAATATTTTCGCGCTATTAACGGTATTGTAACTCACCACCAGATAGCGCTGCAGCACATCAAGTCTATACTGCACAACCGATCGCCATGAAACTTAGTATGTATAGACATACTTAGTATGTGTAGAATATGAATATATAAACTTAGTATGTATAGAATATGCATAATATTTTCGCGCTATTAACTGGTTTGTGACTCGCCACCAGATGGTGCTGCGGCACATCGAGTCCTATACCGCTCAACCGATCCCCATAATGTTGGTATACTTACATTTAAGCACTCATAATATTTTCGCGCTATTCACTGTGTTGGAACTCGCCACTAGGTGGCGCTGCAACACATCAACTTATATACCGTTCAACCGATCGCCGTGAAAATTGGTATACGTAAGTATTTGAGAGCGGATATAACAAGGGCAATACCGGTTAATACCACTAGTATGTTATAATAATAATAATAATAATAATTAAGTTGGTAATGGGACAGAGATCATAATACTGCGAAGATTTTGACATAGCTCTGATATTTATAGGACCCTGAAGTATATTGCTAGATTATACAATCCACGTAGGAATGCACCTATGGAAGACGTACGATTATCATAAACCGAAAGGCCTATCAACCACGACCCGCGCGCCACGCAAACCTACGATAGTTTACAGCCAATTTCCCTTTAAAATTTCAAACGAGCGAGCGATGCGCTATGTGCGGACTGGCGGGCCCCCGAGGGCCCGCTGGGGGCCACGACGTCAATAACTCCCCCATATTTATGTGACATACGCAATAATTACGAATAAATATATTTTAAATGCGCCTGCTTGTGATGCGTAATGAAAAATGCATAAATGTCCAACGCGCCTGCGCAGGTTTCTTGTGTACTATTCCATATTTTAAGCGCCGCTCGATCGAAGCCTAGTGAAAAATTAGCATTAACGCACTTATGTAGACGCGAAGTACATTGATTTCAATAGCTTAAAGTCATTGCAGCTTCGGCAAGTTACTCGGTTTTATTTATTGCGATTTTACATAATTAGAAGTAATGGAACTTGAGCAAAGCAATGGTAATAATAATCTATACTAATATTATAAGGAAGTAATGTTATTTTCCCAATCCCATGTGCTATCAGCTAAACAGTTATTCATTAAGCAAGCGCTTCTTGCATTCTACAAATCTAGAGATGACCACGCCCGAACTCAAAACAATCTGAACACAGGAATGTCCGCGAGTATCAATTATATAATTCCGTCAGTCATGACAATATTTGCCCAGAGACATATATTCTACATAGCCCCAAAATTATATAATTCCCTTAGTGAAGACATGAAAAATTATCCTAACATAAAAATATTTAAAGCAAACCTTAATAGATGGCTACTTAACAAGGGATATTTAAAATCTGATCAACTTCTTTGCAACGCACGACAATTTATTTAGTATCACTTATCTAATTTTCTTAATTAAATTTTATTAAATTACAACTATAAATGTATGTATTTATTACATAGCTATATTTTTTATAAAATTGGTATATTTATGTGTATATACCTACAGGTGGTAGGGCCAAATAATTTATTAAAAAAAAAAAACACTTCATTTCTTAAAATTGCATAAAAATATGCACATCTAGAGACGGGCCAAATTATCGCCTAGTTAGATGTGCTATTGGCAGTAAAGGTCATGTAAGATGTGTTAAACCTCCCTATATTAATTATTAAATAATTTATATAATTATTATAAGATTACATGACCAATGAATGAACTGTATACCTAATCCTAAGTACCTAAATAAATATTAAATAAATAAATAAATGTAAGTTTGTATGTAGGGGATAATCTCTGAAACTACTTATCCTATTTTTATTTATTTTTATCACTAATGGAAAGCTACATTATCGACAAGTGCTATAGGATATATTGTATTGTCATAAATATTAGTTTCCAATAATAAATCACGATATTTGTCAATAAAATCGAAAAAAAATATGACCTGGTGAGTTGCTTTATCGGCGTGCGCTGAAGAAACGGTTTGATATATGTGAATATAATATATTACAGAAGCATTACAATATATTACGAATATAATATATTACAGAAACATATAATATATTACATAAACATATTACAGAAACAATATTAAACAATGGCTTCTTGACGCAGGCGCGGATCTACGTCTTGTTGGGGGGGGGGGGGGGAGGGGGGGGGGCACAGTGGGGGTGGGTTTAACTGTCTATAGATAGTTAAAATAAATTATAGTGTGAATTTAGGGCATCCAATATGCTGAATAGAGATAGTTAATTAAGTAACTAAGGATTATAAAAGGGAAAAGAAATAATGAATACACTCGTACGTTTTTATTTTACTTCTAAATGAACAATGAACAAATGATACATAATAGTGCATAACACAGAATTAAATTACAAATTGCAGTTTCCGGTGTTTTATTCTTTGCAAATCTTTCAATTATCTTCTCTTTGTCTACTGGAATATCAAAATGGATATGCAGGAGTGCCAACCCTGTTAACCTATCCTCTACCATCGAGGATCGTAGCCAGGCTTTTAGTCGCCTCAGAGTTGAAAAACTTCTTTAGGTAGTCGCCATACTTACGGGCAAGGAGGCCATGATAAGGATGAGGCGATGTATGCCAAAGTAGATGAATTCGTTCACCAGATCTAGAAAATCTAGACTATTGTTTGGTTCCGAATAAGCGGGTTTATTTCTCTTTTCCCTTCTAAAACTCTTTCCAGATCTTGTATTCTCCTAGAACTCCTGCCGCATGAACTCCTAGGAGACTCTTATGCTCTCTAACAAGATCTGCTACTATATTTGAGTGATCACTATCGTCTTTTATTATTACCGATGGCATTATAACGTTTAAATTAAAAACCTTTAAGGTTTCAAGTGGCAGTCGATTTTTGAGGTCGTTTATGACATTGTCCAGTAGCGGGATATTTTTTTTCAATCCTTGTTTGGGGGGGGGGGGGGAGGGCCGTCGCCCCCTCCGCCCCCCCCCCCATCATAGATCCACGCCTATCTTGACGACATAGGTCATTCAAGGACAGAGAACGAACTTCTGCAAGTCATATCTTTAAAAAAATATATTTCTGCATAACTTTACTATTATATTATATAATATGATATAAGATATTAAACAAAATGTAATGTATTGTAATATAATGCAAAAGAATAATACTATAATATATCTAGATCGTTATATTTATATATTGTGTATGTATGTATATGTATGAGTGTATGTGTATATGTATCTATATGAGTACCTACCTCAGTTAGGCTTCTCCACCCAAGTCAGAAAATAAATCGTATGCCCAGATACAGGCTATATTCGGCCTAGTTGGGTATGCTCTGAGCATGGTCATGTGAATGTGGGCCGTTGTTTACCTCGCACCATTACTTGGTATAACCATTTTTATGTGTTTTATCATTATGTTTGAAATAAATAAATAAAATAAATAAATAAATAAAATTGGCCTTAAAGAGGCCAATAAAAAAGTCAACGATGGCATATATCTAACTTTTATATTTAAGCTGCAATAAATGCTTTTATGTGTTAAAAAAAGTTACAAATATAATAGGCAGTATTTATTGAAGATATTGGCAATAAAATAGGAATCCTTATCAAAATAAATTATTCCATTATCACGGGTAATAAATAGAGATATAATTAGCTTACATTAATTGTTTAGGTGGTATATCTATATAGATATCATGAAATTAGTAACTCTTGGCGAGGAACAAGACGCGTACGTCTATAAGATAGGTAGTGTGCATCTAAGGGGGGACGTATTGCACTATATATCTATTGTTGTTAGCGTAAAAAGGCACATAAAGTCCAATCTACTTAAATTACCAAATCCATTCAAAACTTTACGCGAAGCGAAGCCGCGGGCAACAGCTAGTAATAAATAAAACTCTTTAATTTTAGAAAAATCGGTTGTGTCACCCCAAGACTTTCCCGGCAAGTAGCCAGGGACTGATTTGTTAATTGTTAATTTAGTCGTTATCAATTAGAAGAATCAATTTTCAAGGTTTTTCATTGCAGTATTTGAAATTCGCTCTTCTCTCATAGAAATCTTATCTGCTGTATAGGTATCAGGATAAAACTGGCCGAATTCTAGTCATTTTGCCATTGATGATTATGATGAAGGAAGAAATGTCACTTGTTCAATCAGTCAATGGTTATGGAGGACCAATGAAAAGTCTTTTTCGTCTTGACCTGTGGCAAGTAATTCGGTTTTATTTATTGTGATTTTACATACATTTGAGTAATGGTGTTTATTATGATTTTACATACAACTTGAGCGAAGCAATTGTAATAATAATAATAAATAAAACTCTTTAATTTTAGAAAAATTGGTTGTGTCACCACAAGACTCCCGGCAAGTAGCCAGGGACTGATTTCATCAGAATATTAATTTCATAATAAAATCGTTGAGCGCCCTCCCTCGGCCGGCGAAAAAACCTAGTTGGGTTCCAATGCGACGCCAGCCGGCACGATTTGTTTCTTGGCCAATGGCAGATTTGGACCAAGCGCCAACAGATTGTGGGCGGCGGCGGCCCTGTAACGCTGACTTTTATATATATATACATATATATCTATTTTTCCATATGTTACCATAAGATACTTTCAATGTCTATTGGCCCCACAAGTTGGACGCCATTTGTCAGAATGGGTTTTTACTTGCATTGCCATTTGTAACGAAAGATTTTTACTTACTCTCTATCTTTATCTATGAGTTATAATTATAAAATTATTTTCAGTAAGCATGATTTTTCCTATATCTTATTTGTACAATATGCTTATCTCTCTATATCTAATAATGATAATAATGATAGTGAAGTGGGATAGGCCTCCAATAATACCTTGCCTAATAATTTCCCTCTTTGTATTTACTTCCTCAATGAAACAAATCTTCTCCAATTAATAATCCATATATATTAAACCATAATGCATATATTAGACAATTTAAATTATAATTTCTTCTATTTTAATTGACTATTATTGTGAATTATATTTATAATAATGAGCGCCTAATTCACCACAAAATATTTACAATTTGTTCTTTGAGTTATTTTCGATCGATTATTTGTCGATGACAACAATGGCTGCTTTCAGTCGATTGTTAAAAAAAATTATATTAATAATAATAATGCATGAGTTTAAATCTCCGCCGTGAAATTCGAAAATTAGATTCTAATCCCTTATTTATTTAAATATGTTCAATGTCAAATTCTATTGAAACATGAATCGTAATGTTTACATACAACACTAAAATTACATATAACCTAACATACTGTCAAACTAGTCGATGACGTTCCAGTGATATAAATGAATTTAAATGACCGCAGTCGCTAATGCCCGATAAAACCTACGACCTGGTTACCAGTCCACTGGGTGTTCATATGGTCTTCGTTCTATTATTTCTATTATTACTATTCCCTTCCCGTTATCTGTGAAACCCTATCGATCAGTCGTAAAAATTTTTAGTACAATCTACAAATTTCCTTATCTTTAAATTTAACCTAACATTCTGTATTATTCGAATGTTTCCTTAACTAGTTTCCAAATTATGAGCACATTTATATAATGGCTGATGTCTAAATCAATGGAGTAGCTAAGCTATCTCTCTTTCAAATTTAATGAGTCCTACGAGATGTCAATCTCGTTACAACATCCACGACTCCTGGACCAACAAGCGATCTTATGTGCTATCGTTTTTAGTTAACGTGCAAAATCGTATAAATCACGCTTTTATGTTACAACTACTTAACATTTCTAACAATTTCCAAACAAACCACAAAAAACTCGACTATTTATAACCCCAAAAAAAAATTATACAACAATGATAATATTGGGTGCTAGCTTCAGCCTAAATAACTAAATAACGCCAGCTTCAGCAAAAATAAACTTACATATTTTAGTACATCTTTGCCAACAATGACTCTCGGCTATACTTGCCCGTATTTACAGCTGCACTTGCAAAATTATGCACTTATTACTAAACGTCAAAATCTTCCTTGTGTTGTCGCTTTACTAGAAATCTGCCACCGTACTGTTACTGCGACGAATGTCTTATATGTAGAACCACCGCCGCTTTACGATCGTACTGCTAGTCAAACCGCCACTGCATTCTCGTCAAATTTTAATTGTATTACAGGGCCTGTGATCACCGCTCTACCGAACTGCTATTATGAGACCATCACAGCATCCTTGTTAAATGTTTTTCCATTATTTTGCCGCTATGTGTACACCGCTGAACAACATTCGCAATGTTATGAAGTCTAATCTGACGTCTTCATTTAATTCATCCGCGCCGATAAATTTTCGTATATTGCTACACGACAAAATTTTATACTTGAAATTTAATTGGAAAAGTTGGATTTTATGTGCCAACTCGCATAGCTCTCTCGATTTCACTTTGTTTTAGCACTGGATTTTTAATATTTGTTCGCTTTTTTTAGCACATTTTGTAAAATCACCTCAATGGCGAGTGTGATGAAGCGTTTCTGTTATTCGCGATCTAAGCACTTATTATACGAAAATAACCTCTCTGGGCATTGAAATGCTTTATAGCATTCCAATGCCCTCATTCACAATTATTTTTCTCACATCTGAGCACCAGATTTTTACATTTTTGCCCAAAACTCTCGTAGGTTTAACGCGTCCAAAGGAAAATTTTTAATGAATCCCGGAAGCTAGTCGTCCATCCCTTATATAACACCCCTATCGATGTGACCTTTTTTTACTGATTTAACCCATAACTATTGACTAATCAGTCATTAAACGATCTGATTTATCTATTTTTTTTGTTAAATAACGCTCTGCCACGTTGCTAACAAGCGAATTTCTTAATGATAATTCGTGCTTCCAATTCTACATATGATTTTAAGTATTTATTTTACGTATTATGAGAAAATTGATGTTTCATATTCGGCGGGAAATGCCGTATTTTGACTTGATTTTGCCGCGTTTTCTGCGCGTCGTTTCCTCTTTCGAAGCGTCGTCTGCTCACTAGAACATTCTAGATCCTTCTAGAAGCTTTCCTTGTTTCCGTTTCCGTTTTCGAAACGAAACAATATAAACTATTTTATTTAAATTTTATTTATTGATAGTATTTTTATCTAGTAATTCCTCTATTTTAATTAAGTGTTTCTAAATTTACTCATTTTAACAATTAAATTTTATTTTGACTGGCAATTATTTGGTGACTGGCAATTCTTTTGACTTCATTGATTCTGCTTCCATGCATCGATATCGATTATGTTTTCCAATTTCTCTAAATAATAAATTATATGTTTTTCAAATGACGTTATCAATATTGCTATTAAATTCTCCCATAATTCCTACTATTTAATGAACCCCTCTTATATTTTTTTGAAAAACCGATCCGTCGACCTCTTTATGACCATAACCATGCTTCTATTGTCTATTTGTCAATATATTGATTTTTTACGTCGATTTTTCGTAAAAATCTCAAAATATGCTAATTTCTTGCCAAATACTCCGGATTGTCTATATTTAAGCCCCTAATGATGTCCTTAACTCTCAAAAACTACTCAAAACCCTTTATTTATGCGACGATGGCACTGCGCTCTATAGTTTAGCAACTGGCATTTTTTTTATCTGTCAGTTTTAGTTCCTAATTAAATCGCTAGATGTCACTACGATCTTTTTAAGTACAATTTAATTTTAAAAATTCGAATAATCTATTTTGCGGTTTGCTTAGCGCTGCTAAGCGCTCATGTGATGATTTTCAAATCATTACAGCCCCTGCACCCGTCGAGCCAAGATTGGCTTCCGGGGCTTGACCCTAAGGAATCATATCACCGACCAATGACGTCATAGCGCGACAAAAATTAAGATGTATGGCGGAATATAAATATTGTTAGTGTAGCATATGAGATATTCTAAGTAAAATTTGACAATGTGGTCTCGGCCTAATGAGGCGTCTGTGTAGCAATTTTCAAACCTTTAAGTCCAATATTTCGAGATTGAAATATGACTGGTGCGCCCTCCTGGTGGAATGATTTCAACCACATCTCTTGCCATAACCAAATGCCAAATTTCAGCTCAATCGAATTAGGCGTTTGGGCGCTATCGTGGAGAAACACAAACACAGATACGCTGACAGACTTGCATCTGGAAATAGTTTTAATAGTCACAAATGCTGATGGCCTGAAAATGGTCTTAAGGCGACATGAGGCCTCAGAAAAATATCCGAAATGGGCGGACACGCGAAAAAATAGGCGGAGTCAATTTCGTAGGGTTTGACCAATAAAAATCGAGCGTTGACGAAGCGTCAAGCGCAGATTCCACGTTCGCTAGTGCTGGGAACCAGACGCATACTAAACGGTCAATCGCAGCGCTAGCACAGAATAACTATCTTTACGCAGTGGTGGTATAAGAGTGTTAATGGCAAAGCATAATTAGCGTAACTCTCAGAGCGCTCTCACGGTTTAATTAATTGTAATTAATTTAGGGCTAAACAAAAAATGTGGCTAATAATCAGTCAATAATTGAAATTATAATAAAACACACTCACCGCTTACATTATAGGAGTAAACGCGCCTGAAAGTTTTCGAAGTCAATTTAATGTCCAAGGCAATGTGCAACTTTTTTTAGTCCAAATTTTAAATTGATTCCTTGTCAAGGGATTCACTTAGAAACTTTTTTAAAATTATTGCTTATATTTTTCAAAAAACTAATAAAACTAAAATTTCTCAGATATGGTCGTTCCCAGGTATCATGTCACCTTAACGCTCAAAATGGATATTTCCGTATTCATCTCGAAAATACGCTGTCTAAAATTTTAAAAGATTTGATCTAATCAGTGGCTCAATGATTAATAACACCAGCCAACAAAAATTACTTTTTTTCTGTAACATTCATGAAAACAGTTCATCTTTATGTTTTCAAGGGACTGAACATGGAAATGATAATGAAAATGCAAGTTCAGGTCTTGTTTGCTAGATATTGAAGCTTTCAGAATTGCCCTTAATAGCCTACGCTTGACCTTATAGCTCTCCCTCGGAGGAAGATCACTAATTGCGCAATCGCTTGTGTTTTGTTGCTGGTGATTAACTGATAAGCATCCAGCAATAATCCGCTAGCTTGATTCACTCCACTTTTCATAATTTCATAAATTATTAAATCATAATAATACAAGCTCTTTTACTAAAGAGTGTTTCAATAATTGGAAAAAATGCAGGAATCTGGGTAGTTTCCATTACATTACATTACATGAAATTCGTATGAAATGCAATTGACGAATTTATAGGTTATGTTTTAGTCAGAATATAGTGTACGAGTATGTTGTAATATATCAAATAAACTGCCCTAATAAGTCAATATTACCAACCATTTTTATGTTTCTTACTTTTATATTTTGCGTAACTTCACTATTTTTAGAGATAAATAGAAAAGCTAATTAGTTCTGTATCTATCATAACTGATTAAATTATTTCAAAATAATCGGCAGTTAATAGAATCAGGCCATATAAATAGTCAATATAATAAAAGTAACCAATATTTAAAATATTATGTAATTTTAAATAATCTAAATAATAGTAGCTAAACGTGTAATATATATATATATATATATATATATATATATATATATATATATATATATATATATATATATATATATATATATATATATATATATATATATATATATATATATATATATATATATATATATATATATATATATATATATATATATATATATATATATATATATATATATATATATATATATATATATATAAAATCGAAGACTATCGCGGTTGTTTGACATTATAAATAGGATAGAAAACGAATTTACCGCGTGAAATTTGTAGGACCCGACGTTTCGGTGACGTTGCAGCCGCCGTTGTCTAGGGTAGACTAAAGAGCTGTCAGTCCGTTGTTTTGCGGGTAGGCCGCAAACCGCTGCCGCCACTGCGTAGGTTATAACGGTGGTGGGGGGCCGGGCTCGGAGCGCGGGAATTTTTAAAATCCGTCTTGCACACAACACTCACTGTATCCTGTTTTACGTCTTTGCGTTCGGCGTTCGGCGGCGGGAACATTTTAAGAAGAGGGTTCCACGTAGAAGAGAGTTTGTAGCCGTCATCTCTATTGAAGTTCGGAGTTCTTCTTATTTCAATGGCTTCCCGGATCATGCGAGGAAAGTAGAATTGTTCCTTGGATAGAACAATGGGATTTTGAAACTGCATCCAGTGGTTACTTCCGCTATCCAATATATGTTCGCAGATCGCCGATTTTTCTCGCTGAACGTTTTTAACAGCTTTGATGTGTTCTGTCAGTCGCGTGGCTATGGGCCGTTTCGTTTGTCCAACGTAGGCTAGACCGCAGCTGCATTCGACTTTATACACACCCGGGGTTTGCAGTGGTATTACATCCTAAAGGATGTTTTAGGATGTAATACCACTGCAAACCCCGGGTGTGTATAAAGTCGAATGCAGCTGCGGTCTAGCCTACGTTGGACAAACGAAACGGCCCATAGCCACGCGACTGACAGAACACATCAAAGCTGTTAAAAACGTTCAGCGAGAAAAATCGGCGATCTGCGAACATATATTGGATAGCGGAAGTAACCACTGGATGCAGTTTCAAAATCCCATTGTTCTATCCAAGGAACAATTCTACTTTCCTCGCATGATCCGGGAAGCCATTGAAATAAGAAGAACTCCGAACTTCAATAGAGATGACGGCTACAAACTCTCTTCTACGTGGAACCCTCTTCTTAAAATGTTCCCGCCGCCGAACGCCGAACGCAAAGACGTAAAACAGGATACAGTGAGTGTTGTGTGCAAGACGGATTTTAAAAATTCCCGCGCTCCGAGCCCGGCCCCCCATTACCGTTATAACCTACGCAGTGGCGGCAGCGGTTTGCGGCCTACCCGCAAAACAACGGACTGACAGCTCTTTAGTCTACCCTAGACAACGGCGGCTGCAACGTCACCGAAACGTCGGGTCCTACAAATTTCACGCGGTAAATTCGTTTTCTATCCTATTTATATATATATATATATATATATATATATATATATATATATATATATATATATATATATATATATATATATATATATATATATATATATATATATATATATATATATATATATATATATATATATATATATATATATATATATATATATATATATATATATATATATATATATATATATATATATATATATATATATATATATATATATATATATATATATATATATATATATATATATATATATATATATATATATATATATATATATATATATATATATATATATATATATATATATATATATATATATATATATATATATATATATATATATATATATATATATATATATATATATATATATATATATATATATATATATATATATATATATATATATATATATATATATATATATATATATATATATATATATATATATATATATATATATATATATATATATATATATATCAAATCAAATCAAATAATTTATTGTCCTAAAAACTAATACATAGTTGTATAGATAGTTGTATTACATTTACATTTGGCCGTGATATGATTGAATTCTTCATTAATGATCAAATTCTTCTATTAATAATCAAAACATAAAAGGTTACTCGTAAGAATAAAGAAGGTAAGTATATAAAAATAGTAAACAGTATAATCAATAGGTAGTTTTTTTAAATATGCTGTTTTAAAATTACTTCATTTTCACTTTCTTACTCCAACGAGGTGGATGGAGACAGAAGCCAATCCATCCACCACCCGAGCAGTTATAACGACTATAATCGTCTTTTCTGTGCGAGCTTAATTGTATATCCAATGATCAGAGGCTTCTATCCCCATCCAATCCCCCAAGGAGTCATTTATTTATTCGTTTCATAAATACATTTTTTCTTTTTTTTTTACATTTTATATTTACATACACATACATGCATTTACATTACATTTCATTACATAGTTACAATACGTATTATATAAAATAAAAAATTAAAATTACTGTTGATTTACAAAATGTAATAATGAAAGCATTATAAATTTATTAATTAATATAACATTTGAAAAGTCATGGCCCTCGAATTCGGAAGGTTGTAGTGGTATTCAATATTCGAAATTATCCTGACGTTTCTGACTGTATGTACTCGTATTATAATAGTACTGGCACTGGTAAGTTGACATTCACAACAATCTGAGAACTTTCTGATAGAATCTTCTAGATCAGATTACGATCACCGTACGATAATCGTACAAATTACCAACATGCAACCGATGAAAGAAACCATTCAGCATGATACATAATATTGGAAGAGCAATGGGGGAATAACTCCACAAAGACCGAAGTGTATTATTATTTATGTGAGTTCCTCTCTACGACTCGGCTGTCCAGTTACTTTTATGGTTGGTCGCGACACGCGTTATTAGCATACAGCATACGGGTACGATATACGGGCCCACGCAACGCATGACCGTTACATACCTACACACAACCTGGCTATAACAAACCGATGGACGGGGAGAATTATGCGTACAATGTTCGTAGGAATGTTCGCTTTTATAATAAATGTAATTTCGATGCAATCAATGCGATAGCTCAATACGACTGATCGTCGCGCGAATGAAGCATCTATGGGACAACAGCAGGGCCACCGAGTTTCAAATTCCGGCTCGACAAAACCTATATAAGGGTGGAGGGTTTTTCCCTATTACCACAGAAGTCGATTTTTGAGTACTAGCCAGTTTTTAGATAAATTTCACATAAGACAGAATATACATTTTAACAAGCTTTTATTAAGTCGACCTGTATGTAACTATGTAATGGAATCTAAGGTAACTAATTTAACCATCTTCCAAGGATCGTAGCATCATGAAAATTGGCAGCTGAATGTAGTTCTGATGACAATACAATAATGTGGTACTGTCGAATTGATCTGATGATGGAGTCGGAAGATATGAACTGGAACTGAACATGATGGAACATCGTATCATAGCTGTGTTTGGACTTGTTAAAAAAGTCTTGGAATGAACTTTGACCACGATTAGGTTTCAAGGTCTGATTATGTGGTTTTACGTGCATTCATAAAAGCTTGTTTTCAGTGCTTTTTTTAAAACTATTAGTTTATTTGTAAGAATCAGCGCGAAAGTAACAGCGGAATCGGGGGCAAGCTCTATAGACACTACAGACGACTAGCATAGCTCGTAGAAAGAATATTGCGAGAAGAGAACTGATTCATACGACAACGTGCTGGCTGTGATTTCTTCCCGACTTTACCCTTTTGATCCATGTGGCCTATCTCTGGCACGGGCCGTCAAACCAAGATAATCCCTTGGTTACTTTTATGACCTAAATATTACTGGGTCGTATTTAGCACATTTTTGTTGTTGGTAGGTAAGTACCTACTTCTTTGCTCAAACCTAACCATTTGCAAAGACTTTTCGGAAGGCATAGATACCATAACATATAAAACCATTATGTAAAGTGGTAATTTGTCTCCCTTAACCGGCGACTTTGGACTACAGTTATGTAGATCATTAATATAAAAAAATATGTAGACCGAAGTAAGGCCAATCTTAATAATATTATTTCCTTACCCATAAAAGTTAACATTCTACAAAGGAAATTTAACACTGAAATCTGCATATTTCTTTGCAGTTGAACCATTTTAATAAGAGTTGTTTAATGCCTCTGTGCAGGGGTCTATCACTACCTCATCGCATTAATTTTTTTTCAGTAAAATCTGCAATGTGTTTTGAGTACGGTGGGCGACGAAGAGTCTCGAGTCGAAACTCCTTGAAGTTAGCGGATGTTTCCTGTGAAGTATGTGGTCGTGCGATGTTGGGAGCAGTTTCGACAAGCAATTGGCCAGGCTTGGTGGTCGAGACTTCTGCTCTCGCCTAAAACGTGTACGCTTTTGTATGGATCCCTTATAATGATGAATATCAATTATGAAATAAATATTTAATTTCTTGGTTTAGGTTTTTTAATTGTGGTGATGGAAATATATTATGTGAATATACAATTTTAGAACTTAGGTACTATGCACAAAAATATTTTAAACATTGATTCAATACCGTGTAACGTTCGTAGCCGCGTTGAAACACTGGTTCCCGTCAGATCATCAAAGTTAAGCAGATCTGTGCTTGGATAGTTGACCGCCCGAGTACTGCCCAAGATGTTATAAAAGCCAGTCGCCTGTATGATAATTGTCGTGAGACATTAAGATGGGCCGTTACCGTAAGGGTTATAAATAATAATAAAAAAAACAAAATAATGGGAAGCGAATACATTGCAATTAGGCCGGAACCTGTTCTAAGGTAAACATTAAATTTTGTATGTGCTTACTACTTGCTCAATAATGCTTTTATAAAAATGGTAAATATCTCGTCATCGTCAATTAATTTACTATTGATATATTGAAAAATTAAAATAATCAATAAATTATTTATGGACAAATGAATTATATATTAAAAATAAGTAAATAATAAAAATTAGGAGTGGAAAATTAAAATTACAGCGAATAAAGTTAAATCAAAATAAAATGTTTATTTATAATAAAATAGTAACATCAGTAAAATATACAGATGCCAATAACATAATTCTGCATTTCACTTATAACTAAGATAAAGAATGATAAAAATAAAACAAATTATATATCTCTTAATATGAATTAAAATAAAAAAATAATTAGATAACATGGATGACCGACTTTATGCGAAAAGTATACCCCGAGAAAATAGTAGACGCTTTCTCGAGCGACATGGCATTGCGGAAAAAGGGTGCGATAGAAGTGGGAATAGGGGTACGTCTCGACGAACGTCTTTGGTTAGCATTACGGGCGGGTGAAGGTTGGCGTGTTTTTGAACGTTGCATATCTGCGTTGCCCGGGTAGCGGACATCTGGTGGCCAAATGTAATCCCTTACGACTTGTGACGTATTCGCTTCGATTTCAATTTTGTTGTAAGAGAAGCTACTGTCTGGTATACTGTGGTATGGGTGACCGTACTGCCACGTGACGTTAAGTTGGGCCTTTATCATAAAGGGTACAATAGATTAAAAAAAATAGGATTTGTAGCGGCACCGGTAGCTACTCTAGATTTACCCAATGAGCAAATCGTGTAATGAGCAACGTAATTTTCACACACCTCTCCGCTACTTTGGGTACTTGCATCATTATCGCAATGCATTCTAATATGTACGCGTCATTATGAATTACGACAGTTTCGCTTTCGTCCTTAAAGTTGTGTCTCATATACGTAAATGTCGGTTATTTACAGCGCGGCCGCGCCACGTTCACACTAAAAACGTTCACAGTTAGTCGTGAATCGGCTACGCCCACATGCGCGTTTATTATTTATAGTGCAGGTAAATCATAAAAATGTATTGAAACATAGCCACGGCGCGAGAAATAGCCGCGCTCCTCGCGCCGCGCAAGAATGTGTTAATTTTATGGTGTGATCGGTGTGAACGGGTTAAATGCCAAACAAGGCACTGGCAGTGGCGTGCATTGATCTTGGAGTTAAGCTAGGCATCCACGTTGTGAGCCACGGACAGGAATATATACACCATCTGTTTATTTGTTTGTTTCTACAATTTATTGAGAAATTTTACAATGTGCGGGTTTATTATCATTGGGTATTTAGCATTGATCAATATTTGACAAAAAGTATAAGACTTTTGTAAAAGCTGATCAGACAGTATTTTGACCATAGAATACTGGGGTAGAGATTTTGACCATAGAATGTTAGAGACTACAATGCTGATGGGTGGCGGACAAACCACTAGGTGCGCAAAAGCGCCGTGCAGTAGTGTTATTTTAGAATAAAGCCATCATTAAAATTAAGGAGCTATATTGAGGACCGTAATGGATCCATAGTAAAAATGTGAAAAATGGGGCTGGGTGATAAAAATCTGTCAAAAGTCTGCCAAAAGTCAGCAGACCTCTTACTAGGATTTGCGTAAGTGATATTATATCCTTTACTGCAAACCCCGGGTGTGTATAAAGTCGAATGCAGTTGCGGTCTAGCCTACGTTGGACAAACGAAACGGCCCATAGCCACGCGACTGTCAGAACACATCAAAGCTGCTAAAAACGTTCAGCGAGAAAAATCGGCGATCTGCGAACATATATTGGATAGCGGAAGTAACCACTGTAGTTTCCACTGGAGTAACCACTGGATTAACCACTGGAGCAGTTTCAAAATCCCATTGTGCTATCCAAGCAACAATTCTACTTTCCTCGCATAATCCGGGAAGCCATTGAAGTACGAAGAACCCCGAACTTCAATAGAGACGACGGTTACAAACTCTCTTCTACGCGGAACCCTCTTCTTAAAATGTTCTCGCCGCCGAACGCCGAACGCAAGGACGTAACACAGGATACAGTGAGTGTTGTGTGCAAGACGGATTTTCGAAATTCGCGCTCCGAGCCCGGCCCCCACCACCGTTATAACCTACGCATTGGCGGCAGCGGTATACGGCCTACCCGCGGAACAACGGATTGACAGCTCTTTCAGTCTACCCTAGACAACGGCGGCTGCAACGTCACCGAAACGTCGGGTCCTACAAATTTCACGCTGTAAATTCGTTTCTATCCTATTTTAAAAATATTACCTCGAAATACCAATTTTTGGGTTTTAAGCGCAGTTCGAAATTTAGTGGGCGATATTTTCACTGGGATTGAGGACATTGACTGGCTTCTTTCGCTAACGTAAATCCAATGATTCGGCGCTGTAAACAGAATTTTAAAGCGTTCATTTTATTTTATTAGGAGAGTTCTGTAAAAAGTGTAAGGACGAAGTTTTTCTTATAGAAGTTTTAAATATATTAACTCAAGGCTCATAAATATTCGTCTGACAGACCTCATGAATACTCATGATATACATAAATTGGTAATATGATTTTATTTGCAAATAGTAGAAAAAAATATCGTTTGAGAGATGCATATTTAATGAATGAATAGTATAATAATCAATGCCTATGTGCATTTTGATCACATAATGTTATATTTATTTTTGCAGGAATAAATAAAATCTGATACAATAAGAAAATACTAGCTGCTTTGATATTTTAAAAATAATAAATATAATAACGGGCTAGTTTAATTTGTTAAATTCGCTTTCTAACTCTTAGGTGGAGCCATTCCAGCAATATTTAACTTCATCAACGTATTCCCATCTACCTAATGGGAAGTTTAAAGCAACCTAACTCATAGACCAAGAGTCTATGATGTAATTTCGTGTAGAGTTGTACAAAATTACGATTAATGATCGCAGCTATTAAGATTTTAACGACCGAGAGCAGGGCCATAATTTAGATCGTAAACCGATTAATGCCTCCATGTCGGGCCGATTCTACCTATTATGTTGCAACACGAATCAAGTTTACAAATTGTGACTGAAAGCTCGAAGTTGGCTATCCTGTTTGCCTGTTAAACGTCTTTGTTTTAGATAGAGAGTGAGAGAGAGATAGAGAGAGGGAGGGAGAGAGAGATATATAGAGCGTGGTATCATTTAACTTTACATTTTTTTGATGATGTGCATATTATATTGATGAAAACCAGACTAAAACTTTTAAATGAATCTAAACATTTAAAAAAATACATATTTTAAATTGTTTGTTAAAATAATATAAATTTTCCATCATTTATCTTCATTAGGCGCAAGACGTTCTTATCTGTGAAATATTCTCACAATTAAGCGATTGATTTCCCTTATCTATTATGCCAATTAGTTGTTATCTTAGAATACATTTTACAATTACCGAATAATTAATGAGCCAGTAAAATGGGAGATAAAGAAATTCCACGCCTTTATTTTTATATATGTTGAGTAATGTTATAAAATATACCTTAATATTATTACGTAATTGTTATCATAACTATAATTGACTGTCAAATAATATTTTCCAAGAAATTTTTACATTAATAATTCACTTGATACTCTTCTCTGCCATTTAATATCTTCCTCTTCTGGAACCATGTTCGCTTCCGAAAGATGGCTATAATATTAGGACTTTATTGGCTGCCGCTCCAAACATGGTTGTGGTATATTTCTGAAAATAATCCAGTAGCTACATTATTTTTATTTATTTATTTCCATAATCCAAATTACACATTATAAAAGAAAAATCCTTATACTAGCATAAAATTAATTTACAATAAGTGTAAATATTATACCTATCTTGGAAAGGAAATTCATCTCTTTAACATATTGGTTTACCACCTCACTAGGTATGAAGCTGTGTTGAGGTGGTACTAATATCGGTAAATTATTTTGAGACGAAAGGGCTAGTCTTATCTGGTACATGAATACAATTTAAATAAAATAATAAATTAATAACATCAATAAATAAATTAATAACATCATAAACTTAATCAAAATTAATGAAAATCTACAGTTATATAAAATAATAATATATTTTTTTTAGATATATACACATATAAATATAATATATACCAAATATAAATATATATTATACAACACTATTATAAATAAATTCATACAAATAATATGATAATATATAAAATAAAAGTATAATTTAACTATATAAGATTATCACACGCGAGTATACCAAATATACGAGAAACCTAACTGAAATAAAACATTTTAGTCCCCTATTTATAGATTTTATTCCTTAGTTAATTATTTAAATAAAAAAAACAATGTTTAACGCGTTGCTCGAACTCCCTCCCGCCTCTGTAATGCATCGTAACGTTTGACAAACCCCCCCACCCTTCCCCCCAAATTGCATTACGTAATACTTGAACGTCCTCTAATACTTGTACAACGTCCGCTGGCAGATAGCCGACCGTTTCCGGTGCGAGAGCTGCCGTGAAGAATATTGGCGCGCTATTCTCTCGCATACTGTTCAATTTATTGCTCTCTCTGTCACATGATCTACGAGTAAAGGGTATGGAGCCAACTTATTTGTATCTGAGGGCATATCTAGCTAATATATCGATGACTGAGATAGGCATATTTTGTATAACTCCCAGCTATCTCATTTTTATCATAAATAGGTACTTTGTTTCCTTAGTTTTTATTTTTGATATTATTTTACCTGCCGACCACCCGATGAGAAAGAAAAGTATTGTGAACGCGACTTTTTCTTCGAGATGAAGACAGTAATATCCATTTTAAGCCCCCCCTGAGACGATTAGGTCCATTTCCAGATTGAAATATATCTGTGTCTTTCGGTGTGTATTTATTCCTCCACGATAGCGCCCAAACGCGTAAGTTGAGCTTAAATTTAGTAAGCAAGCATACTTTTGTCTTTACAAAAGTTGAAAATATTGTGGTTGAAATCTGTCCACCAAGGGGCGCACCAGTCACATGTCATCCTCAACATATTGGACTTGGAGACTTGAAATTCGGTATACAAATGCATTGTTTGGTCGAAATCACATCTCATATATATGCACCACAAATAATATTTAAATTCCGCCATACAAGTGTATGGGGGAATCAAATATTTAAATTTGCGGCGTTACGAGTTTGATATTGCGCGACGCATGTTTGTAATTTAAATCTTCATTGAGTTGTATCGCTCGTTTTAAATTCGAATGTTTAACGGCGAATTTTACGGTGACGCGCCTTTGCAATTTGATTTGAAAGAGTTGACGTCCTCGACGTCGCTAATTGTCGTAAAGTCAACCATGAGAGACGTGGTGACACAAAGGTAAGAAAACCGATTTTCTAATTAGCTTACTCCAATTGTCGCTTAGTTATATTGACTTGTATATACTAGATTTAATATTGGGTCCTTACCTTTGTAATTGCTGTTTTTTCAAACTGGCCGCTTTAAACTTGGATAAATTGGGTTTGAGTTGAAATTTCAAATTTAAATAAATTTTAAATTAAACCATGTTATTGTTTTTTAAGTATCAGCCGTTTTTTTTTGTCTTTCCGTATTTTTTTTTTAACTCAAATATTTTCGTTTTTGTCTTATTTTAAAATATGAGTTCCTGTGCCGGTGTTTTCTATTACAGCTTCTGGCAGTCTGGCTATACAGTTACAGTAAATGTGTAATGTTAAGAACTGCAAACAATGATGGAGAAGCTTGTGATTACAGAACCGAGCCTGGTCAATCGCTAATTGCCACTGCTTCTGCATAACAACGTATAACCACAGATTTAACTGCAAATAGTCGCAAAGTTGCAGGAGTTGCGGTTGGAAACTCTTGATCACCCACTGTACTTGCCATACCTTGCTCCAATAGAGCATTTTTTTTTCAGAATTTAGATAACTTTTTACAAGGGGAAAAATCCTACTTTGAATCGATACTGAGCTACGCCATTACGATCTGGGGAAACTGTTACGCTTGTCACAAGGAACCCTTATTTATCCTTCAGAAAAGAGCATTACGGATTATTGGCAGAGCTAAACATATAGAAACATGTAGACCTATTTTTAAAAGATTGAAAATCATGACTCTCACATCACTTTACTTATATAGGCTATTATTAGATTTTTACACAGAAAAGGAAAGTTACGTAAAATTTAAAGATATACATAACAAAAACACCAGATACAAGAATAATTTCATTCTACCATGCGTGGTTTTAAACGCTGCTAGGCAAAGTAACCAATTCTCAGGGCCTTATTATTTTAACCGCCTACCAGTTGGCATAAAAGACAATAGCAATCTCAGAACGTTCCAAAAACTTTTCAAGGATTTTTTTACAACCAATACGTTTTACTCTATTGAGGAATTTATAAATTTTACAAAATGACTTTTTTTACAGCCCCTTTATTTTAATGTAATGCGTATACTGATTATTTCATTTGTTGATTGTTTTAACTTGAATTAATAATTTTATTGATTATTTTAGTTATATGGTATCTTATATTTAAATGTAATTCCAATGTATTTAGATTCTTCTTGGACAAAACATTATAAAAATTAGTTTGATTGATTATGTGATTATTGATGATTATTGCTTGTGTTTGATCATTTCTGATATTGATTATTTTAATTGTTGATAGTTTTAGTTTTACTGATTGCGCCTTATATAGCTTCTTCTTTATGAAGTTTCTTCTGAAACAAAATGTTGTATGCTCTCTGGGCAGTTTGTTAATTAAACATTGTATGTTTTTTTAATAATTCCCACAATAAAGAACTCAACTCAACTCAATCAACATTGAAGAGTCGGTTGAAAATCGCCTTCAAAGCATTCATTGTGTGTTTCTGCCTCGAGTGTTTTACAGCAGAAAAATTATGCAACATTAAAATGACAAATTTGCATATATAATAGGGGTCAATATAATTATAAATTAAATATATATTTTTAATACAAAGTTTTCGGCCTTTAATTTCCTTTATATAACAGAAACTTTATAGGTAAGGACCGGATATTAAAGGGCGAACTGGATTTTTCTGTAAAGTTCCTGAACAATATTTAAAATAAACAAATAAATAAATCACGACATGACCTTTATTTACAAACACAATCGTTTTCTTAGGGACCTTCAATATGCGCTAAAGAATTTTAGCGTCGCGCGCCCCCCAAAGTCGTAATTTGCCGCCCTGGTAAAGGTTAAGAGCGCGCTGCGCCGTTTATCGACCGACTAGAGCTCGACGCTCTGTTATAATTACTGGCGGTACGAACTTGACCCACTGGCACCCCTCAGCTTGCGCACCGACACTGACCCCCCTCCGGTTGAAAGTTTAAACTGACTAGGCTAGAGGGGGCGAGCAGAGATGGGGGCAAGTACATTGGAGGGGGGGGGGGGGGGCGGGTGGAGTACGGAAGGCGAGAGGGGTTGATTTCATCTCCGTTGATAATAAGTCGCCGCCGACGGTGGCAGTGTGGACTGAGATGCGTTTGGTACTTTTAGAGCTCACTCGAAACTTTGGCAGCCGAAGTCGATTTTATTTCAAACTAGCTGTTGCCCGCGGCTTCGCTTCGCTTAAAGTTTCGAATGAATTTGTTAATTTAAGTAGGGTGGCGTTTATTTGCTTTTTAAGAAGCTACCTTGCTACCTATATCTAAGATATAAAGTGTAAGACGTCCCCCCTCAGATGCACGCTATCTATTTCGTAGAAGTACGCGTCTTGTTCCTCGCCACCCGCACCGCCTTCCTGATGAACGCTGACCTTGCTGGGCCAGCAGCCGCCGCCGCCGCCTGCTAGGTATTTCGGGGTGCTTGCACGCGTAACTAATTTCATGATATCTCTATAACTATACCACCTAATAACTTACAATAAATAGCTAATTTTATCTTTAATAATCACCCGCGATAATGGATTAATTTATTTTAATAAGGATTCATATTTTATTGCTAATGTCGTCAAGAAACTGCATACTTATTTTTCTTATTTTTTTGAGACATAAAAACAGTGACTGTAGCCTAAATATAAAGGGCTCCCTAGACGATCAATCATTCTTGACAAGCATCGCGTCGCGGGCTGGGAGGGGATCGTAAACCGCAGGAAAAATGCAAATAAGACACTTGACCGATAAGACAACTTGAAAACCTGAGCGGGTTTAAAAATTCTTTAAAGAGACATTTACTCAACTTATGAATTCCCCCCTCCCCTCCCGTCTCCTTTGCTTGTCCTTATATTTCACTCCTCCCTTCAATATCGAGTTGGCATACGTTACTAATCACTGAATTATATTTTATACTATGATTACTTTTTCGTAAGTGTATTTATTTATTACTTGTAAATTAATTTGCCCACATAAACCTTCAGTCACAATAACCCTGGCGGTATGGTCGGTAGATATTGCCACTTGGCAATAGGCCCTTGTATTCTTTTGTGTGCGCAATAAAGCTTTTCAAACAAACAATTTTTTTTTTTTTTTTACCAAAAATGCCTAATTATGTAGTTTATACCAGGGATTAACATTAATTATACGTAATTGACTAATGAATGACTTGACTTCCTGAACGAATGGCTTTTCTGTACTGTGCCAGTTATAAATATTTACGCATAAGATTGATCTACTCCGGGGCGGGTATGGTGAGAGTAAACGTCTGCAGCGTCTGCAGCGTTCAGTTATTTTACGTAGGTTTTAAAAATTGTCAAAAAAATAATTTATGAAATTTATTTAAATTGTTGCCTTAAAAATTGTCAACGACGCTTGATCACACATTAAGAGGCAGTTGCCGAAAGCTGCGAAAGGTCGTAGATGGCGAGAGAGATAGACTTAGTCACGTGTTCGCCGGGGGTCATTGTCCTTGTCTTACACAGCACGTCACCCGGTACGCGGCAGCTTAGCCAGAATAAGGTAATTAAATTCCTTCATCGCATTTCACTGTGGAAGAGGGAGAGGGAAGATAACGTTCGGGAGAAAAATATTATTACATTGAATGGAGTAGCTTCTAAGTCGGATGCAAAGAGCAAGTGCTCAATGGAGCCGTTTACAGAACTGCTATTTCCAATATTTTCGATAAACAGTGGATTATGCTGAGTTTCCAAATATGTTTTATTTTTCTATAATCACACAAGTCAACACGAATTTTGAGTCTGTTTTCTGTATGTCTGATTTTGTTTTCTTATGCCTAATTAATGAAAGAAAAAAACATTACAATTTATATAATAAAGTTCGCTTTTGTAGCTACCAGAACAAAATTTTAAATATTAAGGAAAATCTCCGCTGATTACGTCTTTTGACATGCGCGAAGGTGGAGGTCGAAAATCCCAAAACCGTGATTACGTAATATGTGGACGGCCGCTTACGTATTTTAAAAGCCGTTACGCTTCAAACAATCTGCCAAAACCTAATATATTTCTTTTTCATTGGTTAATGTCCAAAGAAAATTTCATATATTATAAATAAAGTCTCTGGTTAATTTTAAAAATAAACAGCCAGAAAAATTCTTGAAATAACAGAATCATATTTTTTTTGTTGATCGTGTCATCTATATAACATTGGTCTTTTTAAATCTAATTTTCAATCGGGTCATATTAGAAAACCATCAAAATTTTGACAAATATCAAAATTGTCTAGCAACATAAGACAATCAAAAACAACTAAAGAGACGAAATCACAAAATACATATTTTTTTAATTTTCCGGAAAAAATGGAAATGTAGACAGGAACTATGCGAAGGGTTTTTCTACATTCGGGAGCAATACATTCGGGTCATAAACATATAAACTGAAATAATAAATTGAAATAATTTTAATTTAAGGGTGTGTTATGCTTTTTTAAGGATGAGGTATTTATTTGTCTTTCCGTCGTTTGTTTTTGCTCAAATATTTTCTTTTGTGCGACCATAGTATAGATCAAAATTTGCAATATTTTCAAATATTAGATCCTGTGCCGATGTTTTCTATTACAGTTTCTTGCAGTCTGCCTATACAGTTACAGTAAATGTGTACTGTTAAGAACTGAAAACAATGATAGAGTAGCTCGTGATTAAATAACCGAGCCTGGTCAATGGCCCATCGCCAATGCTTTTGCACGACAACGTATAACCACAGATTTCACTGCAAACAGTGGCAAATTTGCAGGAGTTGAAGCTGGAGACTATTGGTCACCCACCGTAATTGCCAGACCTTGCTCCAATAGAGTTTACTGTTTTTTCAGAATTTAGATAACCTTTTACAAGGGGAAAAAATCAATTTTGAAGAGTCAGTGAATAATGGTTTCAAATAATTCATTCGTTCCTGTCCACGAGAGTTTTACAGCAGAGGAATTAAGCAACTCCCATTAAAATGACAAATTATTATAGATAATAGGGGTCAATATTTCTATTTTTTAAATATATATTTTGCCTAAAAAGTTTTTGACCTTAAATTTCCTTTACAGAACAGCAATTTCATAGGTAAAGACGCACTACCAATATATCTATATAATATAAAACAAAGTCGGGTTTGTTCGAACACTTATAACTCGAGAACGGCTGGATCGATTTTCATGGTTTTTGATTTGTAGTATTTGTCTCCGTCCCGAATAGCAGAATAACTATTAAAAACGAAAATTTGAAAATTAACGAAAAATTAAAATAAAAGAAAAAACATTTTCCCAAACAAAATGTATATCCCTGTTTTTCTCATTGTCACTTGTACGTGGCATGTTCACGTGTCGACAAATCAACCCCTTTAAATTAAACCGAGTGCATCCCATGCTGCACCATATGTAAATAGTTTAATTCAATCATGTCTTGCTGACACGCGATTGATATACTTATTTTTTTGAAACGTTTATATTTCTTTTTGTGTTATTGTCTTAATAAAGTAGTGAACTTAATATTTATTTTGTATTCCTTGTATTACTTTCATAAAATCATAAATTAAATTCAGGTAATCTGTAACACGACATTCATTGACTGTTAGGCGGTACGAAGTTCGCCGTGTCAGCTAGTTATTCAAATAAAACTAATTAGACTCCTTCGTAAGGTAATGCAATCAAAAGCTTAAAACAACATAAATGATTTTGTTGAAATTCGAACAACGAATTCATTGCATTTGTTTTTGATATTTTTCTATTCTGTCACGAAAAAAAAACGTTTTTGGTGTTGAATATTAATCATTAATGTTTTATTAATTATATTTAATAAATTATTGAATAAGCTAGCATTTTTAGTTTTCGATATATTAAGGTTTATAATGGTTACCAGTATTTATTGCTTCCGAGTGTATTTGCTTTACTGAAATCATTACCATGTCAAAGTAAGATATCATTAGAATCGTTACCAAGCGACAGAAAAACCATAAAGGCAATTTTCAATGAGTAAACCTTCAGAAAGTATGTCAAGACGTCCTCATCCGCAACTCGAGGAATAAGAGCGTCCTCGAAATCCTTCCTCCGGCTACTAACTCGGTTGAGTGGAAATCCATGCAGGACCCGAACCCGGCGCGTAACTCAATTAAAATAACTCGGGCCTTCCGGGCCGCCCGTAAACTTTCACAAATAATAAAAGGGCCCGTCCTCTGTCGCTCCCCGCGCTCCCTTTTCTTTTGAGTCGGCGGGGGACCGTCGGAAAATTTGTTTGCTTTAATGGAAACGAATCGAAGGAATTTTCCGTCTGTTAGTTGTCAAAGTTCGCCTCCCTACTTTTGGGCACGCGGGCTTTCAACTTTTGTGTGAATTCGCCTTAAATAACTGCCTTAATGGAGGTTTTATGCCGAAGCTGGAGCTATGACCGTAGAATTTCAAGAGGATGCTGAGTTGGGTATAAGTGATATGTAGAAAAAAAATCGTATGTGTTACCTGAAGACTTGCTCGGTAAGTAGACAAGCCCCCCCGCCAAATCCCCATCAAGGCACCAATTCGTAGTATATTATTTTATTTAAAAATTGTTTGAGTGCCTACCTCTTAAATTGTACATATGCAGATATTGAAAACATTAGTAAATAATTGAATCTCTATAATCTTTATAATAACAATATAATAGTATATGTAGTAATATAAATTGATGATTTCTAAATGTATATTTTTTTTAATTTTTGTGAATTTATTTTGTATATTATAAATACATATTATTTAATAAATATAAAAATATATGTTAATTTTTATCATGTTTTAAAATAAAATAATATTGACAATTTTCATGACATTTTCAGGTAATTAAGATATTTCTGTTACATTAAGTATGATTTTGTTTATTTATATAAATATAATATTATAGATTTCTTAGGATAACTAAAATAAATTGTCTACCTTGGAATAGGCGGCAGCCTAGTTAGGTTAAGACTTTTGTATATTGAATGTACTCATAATTTGAACTCAATAAATAATTTGAAATTTGAAAATTTAGTTTGATTAACACTCGCAATCGATGTAGTGGACGTCAAAAGTAATGTTATGGTTCACTCGGTAGCTAGTAAGTATCTGTGTAATATATTTTCTTCAGCGGTTTATTAATAGTAAATGTGTTATATTTTAAATGCATTGTTTTTTTGTTAGAATATATATTAAGAATTATTATGGTTTATTCTGAAAGAATGTCTAAATTAATCATTTATCGTCATCGGCATCGTTTTTTGAATGAAGGAGGACGAATCCTTGCCGAGTTGAACTGGAGATGGGTTTTACAGTCGGATTCCGTTTTATTTTAACTAAAAACATAATGTATTTTGTTTTATTATACCATGAATCAATATATTTATATCGCTATTCATGTAACTACATATTTATGCATTTGTATTTATACTTCGTCTATATGTTATGGAAGTTACAATCTTGCTACTACTATCACATATATTAATATCTTTAATTATTACTAAATAACTTAAATAATTACATTATAACCGTCCATTATACAGTATGTACAACTAGGGTTGTCGACTACAACGGGCGAGCCCGTCACCTCAGGAAGTTTTAACGATTAGTCGTTCTATCTCCCTGGAGTGAGCGCAGAAGACTTGGACAAAAGAGTCCACCGTCTAGCTCCGCCACAAACCCGTAAGAGGCCAACTCCTTAACCGCGAGATAGCCAGGAATGTTACCTGGCGGGCCGACACACGCCCTTACTTCCAATTGTGACCAGATTACTCCAGTCTCTCGATTGGTTACGAGTTCGAGGTCCTCTACCTTACGAAGCGGTGAAACGGTGTATACCAAATCTATCGCGGACCACAGCCTCCTTTGCCCGGCTGTTCACCCTAGATCGGGTAGCCGATGGTCGTTTCAAGAGCAGTCGCCGTAAGGTCCGCAACCACCCCCGCTCTATAGGAAACAGTACTGCTTCCAGACTCCCCCGACTGTTAGTCAGAGTGCACAGACGATTGGCTTACGCCGCACGGTGCGCAGACCGTCCAGGAGCGCCAGAAGGTTGATTCCCAGGGGAAACTGACCATAGGGCCAGAGTCCTATCCAGGCTCGCACTTCATGCGTCGAGGCCGTCGGATAGGTGTTGACCCGTGAGTATGACCAACCCTGAACAGAATGGGTCTTCGTGGACAACTCAGCAAGGGCACATTAACTCCCATACAGTATGTACAGTCCGCACATGCCAAATGAAAAAACTTTTATTTAGGCGCACGCGAGAAGGTCCGATAGATGACATGTGCTTAGAGCATCACAGGTTGTGCTTAGAGCATCAACCGAGTGTACAAATTCGCGCGAAACAAGCGAATCGCTTTCGCTACATGTGACAGGCAGGCAGCGAGTACTCGCTGCGAGTTCAACTCGCAGCGAATATTCGCGGCGAACGAATTCGCTTCGTGTGACCGAACTTAACCACGTCTGAAAATAGGTCTAATCCTAGAGTGTTAAAGGTGATTAAAAAATCTCCTTTTTTGTTAGAAAACAAAAGAATGGAATAGCTATGCCCAAATGCTAACTATTAGGCAAACGTTTTATCAGTGTGGCAGACTGAAACCGCGCAATGAAATTCCGGTAAAATAAACAAATTGGAAGGCGACCAAAATCGCCGCCGCCTCGTTTCGCAGAGTAAACGATCGCAGGGACGGTTGTAGGGAGGGGGTGTTATCCGAGACGTAGGTGCGCGCGTTTTGGGCACATTTCCGGAAGAGCGGTCCCCCCGCGCGCCGCCTCGCGCCGCCCCGCGCTGTGTACTTCCGGTTTCCATCAGCGACGCCGCCATTTTCCTTCTGCCTCGTTTGAGAGGGCCATATTTTTTGGCGCGACGCGCTATCGGCCGCCTTGCGCCTCCGACCGGCGCAAATAAATATGCAAATTGACGGGTTTAATGGGGCATCGCTAAGTGAATGCTCAATGTTTGCCTGGGACACTGGCACTTCGGCGCGAGAGGGCAGGACCTTGCGCCGATCACAATAATAATACACTTTAATATTGAACATTGAAGACATGATATACAAGTACATGCTTGAACAATTATTTAAACAGAACAATAATTTAAAAAAATTACAAAACACGACTGCCCTTACAAAAAGTGAACTGTTGTATTTAGAATTATAAAAGAAAAAATAATAATCAGTTAGACTAAGAAGAATTTTAATTGTGGACCAGCCAGAATGGGTGTGATAGGGCCATGCCTTCAAAAATTTTCTTGCCGCTAAAGTCTTGGGGTGACATAGGTAATCGATTTTTAATATTTTGTTTTGTTATAAAATAATATCGGAATCGGAATTCATTTGGAATAATATCGAAATTAATTTGGTTTTTAAATGAAAGTATTCCGCGAAAACTTTCGTAACGTTTTGTTTAATAATAATGTTAAGATTATCACGTGCAAAACGTGCAAAAGAGAAATATAAAATTACTCGTCTGGCCACCGTAGCAAATGTAAAGGGCTCTTCAAGCAAAATGCTTGTCAAGCATCGCGTCGCGGGCTGCAATATATTTACGAATGTATTTTTTTAATATTTACTAAAAATGTCTAATTTTGTAATTTTATACCACGGAGTCGCGTCATTCATCCATCAATTACGTCTAATTAACGTGACTCCCTGGTTTATTAACGTCTAATTAACGTGGACCTACAAAATTAGGCATTTTTGGTAAATATTAAAAATATATTTTTGCATATTTCCTGCGGCTTACGATCCCCTTCCAGCCCGCGACGCGATGCTTGACAAGCATGCTTGATCATCTAGAGAGCCCCTAAAAACTCAAGTAATTCACTGGCTTTGCCAGGATTCGGTCATTCGCAAACTTTCGCGCTCCTCGTTGTGAAACCTTTCACTCGACTCAAGTTTTACCGTCGAACTAAATACTTATTAATTAGAGTCATAAAACAAATAACTACTTATAAAATGAAAAGTACAGTAACTTTTCAAAACGCTAGCGCTAGACTCGGCCCGGTTTATATATGGCAGCTCAGTGAATAAAACTAATTGGCGAAAGAATTTTCCTAATCTAGTTATTCGTTTAAAAGTTACAGTCCCTTAAGGTAATCAGTTGTGAATTGTATAACCCGAATGTTGTAGTTTGCTTTCAAAAATTCTTTCGAAAATCTATTTTTGAATTAATTCGAAGACCCAATAAAAAGTTTGCGGCCGTACATATAAACATGTGATTTCTCAGTCGTCCGCTTGTATGACAGGTCCTCGAACTGTTTTAAGTCAGGAACTATAAAGCTTATCGGCTTTTCCTATTGATATATAAAAAAGATTAGAGAAATAATTTTTGAAGTCGGATAACGCGTTCTTGAGCCTCTGAAACTTTTCATTGTAACTCAAGAACACATAGCCTGGCTTCAAAAACGTCTTCAGTAATCGTTTTTTTACACGACTGCCAACAACAAAGGAGTGTAGTCTGTTCAGGTTTCCGTTTTTTATTCCACTATAACTTCCAAACGCTTGGACCGATTTAGAAGTGTTTGGTATTGTTAGAACCGTTATGTTATTCCTAGTGGCATAAGGTACCTTAACTGTCCAATTATCAAGTAAGTAATTGTTTAAATGTCCAAATGTCAATAAATTTAAATGAGTATGTCGTGTTTAGTGTCAAATGAAAGGTCTGATTGAGTGAGTAGGTACACTCCGGATATATATATATATATATATATATATATATATATATATATATATATATATATATATATATATATATATATATATATATATATATATATATATATATATATATATATATATATATATATATATATATATATATATATATATATATATATATATATATATATATATATATATATATATATATATATATAGCCAGTTTTGGCAATCGTTTGCCAGTGTTGGCAAACGTTTGCCAGTGTTGGCAAACGATTAGCCACAAACATATTGAGCAGATCAACTAATACATCTACTAACACATCTACGCCAATTTTCTCGAGCCCCGTATCATTGTTCCTACGACCGACTACGCCAAAAGAAGTGGCTAGTATAATATCTTCCTTGAAAAATAATTCGTCTGCAGGTATCGATAATCTCAATGCAGGTTTATTCAAAACTTCAAAGAATGAGTTAAGTGAGCCTATAGCGCACATAATAAACGCCAGTTTTAAAGAGGGGATATTTCCAGCCAATTTAAAATGTGCAAAAATCATTCCTATATTTAAAAGCGGCAATAAGCAGGATATTGCCAATTATAGGCCTATTTCACTCCTAAGCACATTATCGAAGATAATAGAAAAAGTAGTTAAAAATAGGCTTCTGAAATACTTAAATGAAAACAACTTTTTGTCAAAAAGTCAATTCGGGTTTAGGAATGGAATGGGCACTTTGGATGCCATTGCAAAGGTGACAAATTCTATTAGTGAAAGCCTGGACAGAGGCAATAAATGCTTGGCTATATTTTTAGATCTCGCGAAGGCTTTCGATACGGTTTCGCATGAAAAATTATTACAAAGACTAAGAGACATTGGATGTGTAGCACTAGCTTATGATTGGTTTAAGAGCTATCTGTCAAATAGAACCCAAATCACATCTATACATAATACTACCAGTAATCCTGTCGGTATATCGTTCGGTGTGCCCCAAGGCAGTGTACTCGGGCCTATTTTATTTCTAATTTATATTAACAATCTATGTGATCTAGTAGGAAAAACTATATCATTTGCCGATGACACTACAATTATATTTGAAGGTGAAAACTGGAAAACGACATTTGAAAAAGCCAACAAAGGCATAAATATAGTTAGAGACTGGTTAGATAATTCGCTGCTCAGTTTAAATATAGAAAAAACAAAATTAATCACTTTTAGTATTAATGTTAAAGGTCAACCCTCATTGGAGCACAACGTTGTTATACACACATGCAACAGACAGAATGGTTGCAACTGTCATATTTTAGAAAGAGTGGAATCATTTAAATATCTCGGTATCACCATAGATAATAAACTAAGATGGCAAGAACACACGGATAAATTAGCATCTAAAGTTCGTAAACTAGGATACACTTTCAAAGAGGTAAGAAATATTTTAGGCCCAAAAACACTAAAAAGCGTTTATTATGCATTGTGTGAGAGTATCTTGAGCTACGGGATGATAGGATGGGGCGGTTCTTCTAAAACCATTCTTTACCCCTTAGATATTGCACAAAAGTCGATTTTAAAGATTATCATGCGAAAGCCGTATCGTTATCCTTCGGAAAATCTTTTCAATGAATGTAATGTGTTAGATATTAGGCAACTATATTTAAAAACATCACTATCATATATTAAGTTCAATCAGATAAATATTTTTTCCCAAAATACCCTATCAACGAGGTTTTCCGAAGATAATAATATGATAGTACCCAGAAGGTATACTACTTTTGGTCAGCGAACCTATACATTCATTGCCCCAAGGTTTTTCAATGCTCTTCCTGGCGACATAAAATCAGCACAAAATAAGACCTACTTTAAAAGGCTGCTTAGAAACTGGCTTGTAAAAGAGGGAAGACAAGGAATTTTAAAAATACTGGATATTATAACCTAACCCGGACATTTGAATATTTTGAATCTTATATTGTATTATTTTATTATTATTATTTTATTTATTATTATTATTATTATTCTTGTGTTTTAACGTATATTAAGAGATAATTTGTTTTAGTTTTAACACTATTTTATCTTAGTTATAAGTAAAATGCAGGACTATTTTGTTTAAATTCTTATTCTAATTTTAACTATTTTAAATTGTTTTGTTTTTTTTTGTTTTTTTTTTATGATTTGAATTTATTTGCTGTCATTTTAATTTTCCACTTCTAACTTTAATTTAATTATTTAATTTAATCAAGTATTTAGTCATTTTTAATATTGTTTTGCAATTCCATTTTTGTGCATACATGGAATATATGCCACTCATATAAACACGGTATTTGTGCAAGCACATTAAAAAAATAACGTTTACCATAGAACAGGTCCCGGCCTAGTTAGGTGACCTTGCCACTAGACTATGCATTGTATTCTTTTTTCTGCTTTTGATTCAATTTCGTAAGTAGTCCTAAGCTGAAATTGTTTACTTTTTAATTATTTGCATTACTTATATAAATAAATAAATAAATAAATAATATATATATATATATATATATATATATATATATATATATATATATATATATATATATATATATATATATATATATATATATATATATATATATATATATATATATATATATATATATATATATATATATATATATATATATATATATATATATATATATATATATATATATATATATATCGATAAATATTTAAATATGAATATTTCACAAAAAAAAATACAATAGTTCACTTTCCGTTTCGTGTTTTTTTTTATTATTTTAAATACATTTACTTGTTTTATTCGGGGAACCGATAAAAAAATGTTGGCGGTGCAGCTAAAAATGTGTTTCTCGGTCGTATGGAAGCGACCATGTCTATCGTAGGTACGGAAATATAAATCTAATGAGCTTTTCCCATTGATGTATACAATAGATTGACGAAAGAATGGTCTAAATCGGGCAAAGCGTTATTGAGATATCGATGACTCGGAGAAATAGACAGACAGATATAAAAACGAACAGACAAAATATTTTTTTAATTTTTCTGGTTGTAAATGATTTAAAAGGTGGAGAAATTTGATTCTGAGCGATATCTATTTTGTATTTTTTAGTAAAATTAAATGATAGATGCTTTGACCTAGCCTTGTGTCGGGCTGGTGCTAGCTTTATTGGAAACACAACTGGTAACACCGACTCTCATTGTGCAACCATTAGTAACTCTCAATTGATTAAAGAGGGTTTGAAACCATAGACGCGTTTTTTACCTTCCAAGTGCTCATTCAGAAATCTTATTTTCAGTGTTTTGCACTAGTATTTTCATTTTACATTGACTATGACATGACTTCATTGACTGGTGTAATAAAACATGTACAGCCTTATGCTGCGTAAATACTGACGAAAGGTAACATGCAATGTAACATGAAAGAGCATTTCATCAGTGTGGACGCAGCGCGCGCATTTGTTTCCGGCGAGTGCGCGAAAGTAGCGTCAAAGGGCAAACATATTATCGGACGCGTCCGTAAGCCGCGGCTTACGGACGCGACTGATAATGGGCCCGATTGCGTTTCTTTGTGAACTAAAACTAAAATTAGTCCAAGCGAACGAGACAGAGCGATACGTTAGAGCGGGATATGAAACGAACGATCGTCGATAAATACTACCTGTCGAACTTATACGCGTCCGAATAAATTCGAGCACATTTCGTGCGGTGTAAGATTTGACCTTGGCGGGCAGTTTTAATGCGAAAAAGTGACAACCGGTCATCTCACACTCCGCTTTAGCGTATTGCCCCGTCTCGTTCACACGGACTAATTTCCGAATTTAATTCACGAAGAACCGCAATCGACCCCAATATTCTCAGTCGTTTGGGACGCGGCTTGCGGATCTCTATCGGTCGTCCGTAGCCTCAAGGTCACGTCCGCAACTTACGTCCGATATTGTGCACGGATCAATAGACATTCATTACACAGATACCTTTAAGTCGCGTCCGTAAGCCGCGGCTGATAAATATGTTCGCCCCTTCAGTCTGCTGAGAACACGCGAAGAGAAAGGAGTGTGACGACCAATTTTGTGGATTCCATAAAATTTCTCGTGTTCTGTACTCCTCGATTAATTGTATGGCTTTTTCTTCACTCCACGATTCGTCCGTAGCTGTTTCCATACCTGGTTCAGTTCGCGTTCGCGCGCGTCTAAACACAACACAACACAACACAACACTGGCGCTTTGAGCATACTTGTGTTCGTTCGAAAAACCGACAAATCACGGATCGCTCCGCGCGACTTGAAATTCTCGAAGCGTGCGCATGAAATGCACAGTTCGCGCGCGCAAGGCGTCCAGACAATGAGAATTTGTTACAAAGTGTGTTACATTGCATGATACATTGCACTTATGTGGTCGGCAAATTCTTTCGTTTTATGTTACGTTTCATGTTACCCTTCGGCAGTCTGTACGCAGCATTAGATTAATGGAATCGGACAGTTAAATTGTAGTCGTAGGAGAAATAGTGGAATTTATTGAAATCATCGAGGGTACATCAGGGCTACATTCTGCTGCGACTTCTATTTAACATCTCTCTTCTGAGACCGTTTTAATAAAGACGGTCGCAAATCTAATCGAGAGTATTAAAATTAAAGGAGGCCTCTCCAACAACCTTCGTTTCCCTAAAGGACGTAAGGGTAAATTACGGTTTGCTCATCAATAAAAGCAAGTTTAATTTATGATAATTGGTCGCAATGAATAACCACAAACGTCTCTCATTCTTAACTGCGAGCATATAAAACGAGTAGAGAAATATAAATACATTGGAAAGTACGTGCATAAGAAACGAGATTAAAGGTTAGAGATGTTTCATTTTTATTTATTCATTTTATCAATAAAACAACTTGAAACGTGGTTTCCACACTTAGTATACGTAGTATTTTAGTTCTTAATATTATATTAGACATTAAAATAATACAAATATGGAAACCAGATGCCTATTACAAAATTTACATACTTTTATAGACGGGTAGAATAATATCCCAATAAAAGTATTCAATAATTACAATTTTCTTCTTAAGGTGCCATCTCCCATAAGAGGTCGGCGGTCATTATGGCCACTTTGGCCCGTGATGTTGCGGCGCGGAACAAATCGGTGGTGCTTCAGTTTAACCATACAATGACATGCTTTGAGCATTCCACGTCGCAATCTTAATGGCTAACCCCCCGGGGATTCTCCGAACACTTTGACCATCTAAGGTCTTCCGGGGATTGAGAGCAATGGTTTTACTGTAATCAGCCATAATGATTTTCCTGGGAAGGGGTTATGCGGTGGTTTTTCTTTTGCCTTCCGCATCGCTGTTTGTTACCGAGATAACAATTGTGACCCTAGACTGTACTGGTCTCCTTAACCTCCACTCTTGGATCTACTGCATGCGCAGCTACCCACTGTAGGGATGGATATGCTTATTTACTGGTGGCACATATTCGCCATGACACACGGTACTCATTGAACTTATGTAGCATTTTTAGGTAAGTCCTTTCCACCAGACTTCCCAATACGTTCTCGTACCCTTGCCGCTGTATGGTTGGGGGCTGTTTATTCAGTATATTCACAACTAACCATCACATCTGATGGCCGTTCACTATCTAACCGATACGACACTTCGGGACTCGTCCCGTGTTAACCGCGAAAGAATCCAGATTGTAGAATTGCACTATATTCACTAAATTTATTATTTAATTATTATTTACTGTTGAGAAAATTTCAAATTATGTTGACACGTAGAATTTAAATTTCGACTTTACAATAATATTTCTAATTAGGTATGCATAGAAACAAAGTGATTATATAATATAATATGATATTATATGTAATGGTCATGATTTATAACCTATTATTATCATCAAATTAAAATATACCGCACCAACTAGCAACACAAACAAATTATTGGAAAGATAAAAACTCAAATTGAGTTTGATTTTAGATAATCAATAAGAGTTAAAAATAAAGCAGGTACATAGCTACAATAGATTAAGTAATAAAATAAAAAATATCGTTGAGAGAAAAAAACAACGTATATATTTAATCATTACATGACAATTAAAGATTTGTAATGACAAAATTAAATTAGAAATAAATTGTTAATAACTAAATCTACGAATTATATCATAAATGGAGAAAAATCAAAATTGTCCTGGGTTAAGAATAAGAATATTTATGACTTATGCAGTATACGCATTGGTACATTTTCTTATCACCTTTAAAAAATGACATATGTTCCATTTACACGGGTGGAGATATAGAGGAAGTTAGTTGTTATCGAGCAATCAGCCTGTTCAATTCTGTTCCAAAAATAATTGAAACAATTGCAAAAAACCCGTCTTCAGTTTTTTGGAAACCAGTAATTTACTAGCGGAGAGAGAATTTAGTTCCACATCCGGACGAAGAGCACAGGATGCATTCAGATCTTTGACTAATTCCATCGTTGATATTTTAGAAAGTGGAGTGCGTGGTTTACTACTAAAATGGTTTAAAAATCTAAACAAATTTATCTAAGGCCTTTGATACATCCTATATTGCTCAGCAAGCTCCGAAGTATCGGAGTGCGTGGTTTACTACTAAAATGGTTTAAAAATTACCTCTCGGAGAGGATATAAACGACAAAATTTGGTCAGACGGTCAGCTCGCAAGAAGACGTTAGGTATGGGGCCATTATTATTCCTTACCTACTAAAATGACCTCTGAGGGAGGAGAATCTATTTACCTAGCAGACAACACAGGAATTGAATTTAGAGGGAAATCCTGGACAGATTTGTGCAATTACACCGAAAGAGGACTAAGAATCATCAAAGCATGGCTAAATTACATCCTACTGACTCTTAATGTGGCTAACATGACGTTTCAAATAAATCTAGTAATTTCTAGCGCTGACGATTATGATGATGATGAAACAGAGTAGAAGGGAAATAGATATTGATTTAATATTCCTATGAAAAGTGATACGCCCTATGTGATATTGATTTAATATTCACTATCGAGGACTATTTTCATTGCCCTTATTATTTATTTATTTATTTTATTTATTTTATTTTTTTTGGTTAACAAACAGCGTTTATACGTAACAAATACAAAATATAACAATAAAACTATGACTAATTATATGTTACTATCTATCTATAATACACTAACTATCTATAATATGTACAGTACCTAAATATCTCCGTTATTAGGTACACAATAACTATATGACACTATCTATCTATAATATGTACAGTACCTAAATATCTCCGTTATTAAACCTTATTTGTATATACATTTTTTAGCAGTGATCTCATTTTATAGAAAAAGAGAAAGAACAAAAAACAAATGAAAATGAAATTTTACATTGAGATTATAAATAACATAAAATGAGATTATAAATATATTTTGTACCAAAGATATATTTTAAAAAACAAAAAAAAAACAAAAAAAACTATTCATGTAAACTGTTCAAGCGATTAATAGTCATTATATGAAATACGGGGAAAAAGGACTCGTAAGGTTTTTTAATGGTTCCCTTAAAGTGAATTTTAACTAATGAAAAAATATCAATGTACCCGCACCTATCGTTATACGAATATATCGTTATCGTTATATCGTTATTATATAAACGATAACCAACGGCGATACATTAACTGTGTGAACAATTCGTAGGAAATTTTTTTCTAGCGCCGCTCAACTGCGAAATTATTCCTGGGCTAGCGTTTCCAGAGTATTTTATATTACCACAAAAATTAAGCACAATATTACCTAACCTATACAAAAAATCAAAATAAATAAATACATTTTTTTATTAAATAGATAAATATTATAAAAGACACGTTCACCTAAAAATGCTACGATAGTATCTATAGCCCTGCTCTGTTATTTCTTCAGAAGTGGAGTTCGTCGACTGAGGAAGAAGAGGAGTAAGAGGCACTTCAGGCCATTTTTCAGCGTGGGAAATTTCGAAAGTGTCGCATCGCCGCGTACATTAGGAAAATGTCTGAGCCTCGAAGGAGTGGTTCAGGCTGGCTCATATTTCTGTTGTGGTTCCAACAAAGCGCGCCACCAGACAAATGGATGGCTCTCGCGCGCAAACACATTTCTCTAATGCATTCTCATTTATACGCGGAGAAAAATCACTCCGACTCGTGAATAGCGGGGTGTACACGTACAGTCGGGGCTGCGGCGGGCACAGTCTTTGTAGCTTTTCAATAAGTGGAGATATTATGCTTTCGCGGAAGGGGGAGTGGCATTACAAGACTCAACACTGGGAATAAATCGTCAAAATATTTATTTATTTTAACATTAAATAGGTATGTAAAGATAATCAGTATAGACCATACAAAGTAATGAATAGGAAACGCCATTCTAACTATTGAAGTGATTCGCGCTTGCAATAAGAATATTCAGATCCTAAATTGTCGAACAAAACTATTTCTGTTTAGTAAAACGCGTGTGAGCAGACCACCTCCAGGACATAGCTGAATACTTATTAGTACTAACTACCAATGTATGATTATATACTATACTTTATGAGTCGTCTTATTTTTCTTATTTTTTCATGGTTATTTGTTCCGATCCAGGCTCGTTGCGGATTCCATCAATTTTATTTTAGTAACAATGTTAGAAATGTAATTAGGACAGCGTGAAATATCTCGGACGCGAAATTCAATTTTCTTCCAGTCACAAAATGGCAACCCCATTTCAAGATACCTACTATAATCAAGATTCTAACATTTGATTAATTGTAATATATAGCATACCAGAAGATAAGTTTAGTTTTTTATATTTATTTATTTATTTATTTCAAACTAGCTGACCCGTGCCCACTTTGTTGGCCGGTAAAATTTTTTACTTGTGATGAAATTATGAGTGTGGTTTGGTTAGACTAAGTGCTATGATTTATTTCCTGACTGCCAAAAGGAGGGTTATATTTTTACTGCATATGTATGTATGTATTTGCATGCTGATTTTGGCTATATTACCGGGTTTCAAATGAGTGAATGAAATGATTATGATTGAATAAATTATGTTTATTTTAATTGTTCAAAACTTCCCTGTATACTATATTAGATGTAATGTTATTATTTGGTACCTTTCTTTCAGGAGTTCCAACCCGAGATACGGTCGCGGTTCCATATCTATGTTGTATTATCCTTTAACCATTTATGCAGTAAAAAGTAAATTGTATGGAGTAAAAGGGAAAAGACTTTTGTTTTAAACACTTCAGACGATAAATTAACTTATTTTGATAAGAATTCATAATTGTTGATAATATGACCAATAAACCTGACCTACATATAATGATTTAAATATTTTTTTCAATATAAAAAAATACTTTTTGTGACTTAAGTATAAAAGTTAGACATATTCTGTCGCTGACTTTTTTGTAGGCATTATTAAGCTCTAGAACTTTTCTCTAAAACTTGATCATATATCTCTCATTTTTAAGGCAGCGTTCGTAAGAAACGTTTTCATTCCGAGTTATATATTAATCCGAAACCGTTTTTTCTGCGACTTACTTTGCAAATCCTACTACGACGAAAAAGTATTTTCAATTTTCGGATTAATATATAACTTATAACACTCACAACTAACGTGGCTTTCTATTGGTAAAAGAATTTTCAAAATTGGTTCAGATAATCCAGAGATTACTCCCTACAACCTCACAAACTCACAAACTTTACCTCTTTATAATATTAGTACAGATAATATTCAGGATTTATACTGACAAATCCAATTTGCTCTTAAATATAAAATCTAGTATGTCAATAATAACTGATTTATGAAAGTAAGATAATGTTGACGTTAAAAAAAAATATAAAAATGAACACTAAGTATAACAAAATACCTATTTATAATAATAATGAGATAGCTTTTCAGCTGCCAAATGGTCCATTGCTATATGGATAGATGAAGGGTGATCGTTGGATGGATAGAGAAAGAGGCTTGCTAGATCTATTTAGCGTAGTAGAAATGTGTGCAATTCCATTCATCTCGTTTAAATATAAATATTTCCCAATAGAATCCTGGGACTCATTCGCTGTCACGTAAGTAGATTTAATTATTTTAACGACAGCATTCGACAGCTATAAAAATTGTTTTGAGACGTCAATATAACAGGAGAAGGCGTTAAAGCAAATTTCTGCTCGAATGTCGATTGTCATTTGAGTAATGGCCCGTACTTATAAATGCTTACTTTAAGAGATGTCGAGTTGGTCGCTTTGGCTACGACGCCGTTTCCGCTCCATCTGGAGCACCGCCCGTCCTTGCTTCGCAGGCCGCCCTCGCCGCCCCAGTCGCCCGCGCCGCCCCAGCCGCCCTCACCGCTCGCCCACGCCAACTAAGAAACATAGTAAAAGAAAAAGAAAACAGCGCACTCGAGCGGAGGCGCAATATAAGTGCGCGGACGCAGAGGGAAATCTTCAGAATATTCACATTTATGGAAATGTTCTCGAGATAAAGTGAGTGCGGACGCGCTCGGCACTCGGGCACCCTGGGGAAAAGCATCGCTACACTTGTCATAAGTAGAGTGGACGCGATTAGGAATATTTTAGAAATACAGACAAGAATACATAAACAATTGATTGTAGTATCTTAACATGGTCTTACCACTTTATGAGAGAAAGAAAATAAAGTTTTCCCTTAATTGTCGTCCTAAATTGCCCATTTCGAGACGCCCCTAATTGTATTTCTGCCAATTTTACTAAAAGGCGAACCACTTTTGAAATTACCATTTGGCCTGAACCTGATCCTGAATTCAGAACCGAGCAAAAGATGCAAATGGTCCGCGATAGATTCAAACTGAATGGCCGTCGATACGATTTCACTCAACAAGGTTTGGAATAATGGTTTCGACTGCAACAGCCTCGTTGAAAAACCTTAGATTTCGTGTTTCGCGTCTGAAAGATCTCTTGGCGCTCTCAAAACCAAACGCCAATTCTGGGTTTAGGGTGGCCTTCCACAGGAAAATGTTAACTGTGTAGAAAACGATGAATTAAATATTGTTCCTTATACAAGTTGACTAGCTGTTTTAAAAGATTGTTTATATTATGGAGATCTCCATATAAAGCCTTTTCGAATGTAGCACTTTTGCAGTAGTAAGCTGAGTAAATTGTTCGCGGGTCTTCTATATCAGCACAACGATTTGAATATGATGCAAAGACGTTCTGTTATCGATAAGATGCTGCTCTATAAGGTTTGGAATAATGTTTTCTACTGTCTTTGCCTTATTGAACAGCTTAGATTTCGTGTCCCACATCAGAAATGCCTCTTGCACATCTTAAAGTTATACACCATTTCTGGGTTTAAAATGCTATTCCCCGGCCAGGATGTATAGTGCCTACATTAAGATTTTAGTTGACAGTGAATTATTAGGAGAATAATTAGAATAACTTTCTGAACATATAGAAGTCGCGCAAGCGACTTCGAATCCCGAACCAGTCGGGAGGTTACAGGTGTCCTGATGGGTATCCAGACGGAGATATCCTTCCAAAACTGGTAGTCAGGGGGCAAGGATACCCGCTGGGTACCTTTCTCGGTGCTTCGCCGTAAGGCGTTGATCTCTGACGGGCATGTTGGCTTAGCTAGACGGGAAATAGAACCATCATTATCGTTAAAACTTACTGAAGTGACGGGTTCGCCGGTTGTAGTAGACACCTTTAAGTATACGCATGTGTTTAAATAAGTATTCCACAATGTGATCGCCTATACCTATGTATATAATATTACCAATATAAATTAAGTATATGTAAACAAGAGTGAATTCAGCTTTTTATTTTTATAACATATTTTGTATTTAGATTGATTTTATAATTACTTTTTCCTACTTTTATTATTTAATAATTATTTAGATTTTCTAATGATTATTTTGTTTATTTTATTTTTTATTTTACTATAAGAATTTCCTAACATATTTTTAATAAAATAATTGTTTTAAATTTAAAACAATATTATAAAATTGATGTCAATTTAAATTTCAATTCCAATTTATTTCCAAAAAATATTAACAAATTGTAGAAACTTAATATCTAGGTACATTTAAACTAGTCTATTCGTTTCTTTTTGCATTATCCAAATTGATCACCAGGTACATACATACAGTTCAAAGTTCTTGATTATTGCTTCTATGATATGCAACATTTTAATACTGGCGATACTCAAAAATCATTATCAAGATGTCCTTACTAAAACCACAAATTAAAATAATCAATAAAAATAATGAAGAAATATAAATCAAAAAGTCAGAATAATTCAAAAAGCTACTAAAAATTGACAAAAAAAGGCAAAAAATTTAAAAAATCATTTAAAATTAACAAACTCCTCGATTGAATAAAAAGCTTTGTCTAATAAGAATTCTTTAAGTAATTTTTTGAATAAGCTTTCCACTTGAATTGTTTTTCAACTTTCCGGTAGCCTGTTAAAGTAATGGCCCGGAGTATTTTGTGTCTTGCCTTGCTGTGTTTAGTTGACCATATTACGGAGTACAGAAGGAGACTTCACTGGCTGACGACCCGAGAAAGGAGAGATACGAGAGTCCTAGGTTTGCTCTTCAGAATCCTGAAGGGGGCCGCTCCGAAATATCTTATAAGTAGGTTCAAACCTCTATCTTCTCACGGGCGCCCTCTGAGATCTGAAGACAACCTACTGCTCTCGATCCCTAGTCACAGTAGTGATTTCTTCTCGCACTCTTTCTCTGTACGTGGAGCCCGTCTCTGGAATGCTTTACCCTCGCGTATAAGGATAGCACCTAGTTTGTATTGCTTCAAACGCAGGCTCAAAGAACACTTGAACCCACGCTCATAAACTTTTCCTTATTTCTCCCTATTTTTTCCTCCCTATTGCGTCCCTTGCGTCATTATATGTTTATTTTTTTGTTTTTTTTTTTTCTTAAATTTATTGTTTTGTTTCCCTGCTGAATTTAAATGATTAAAATTTAATTTATTAGTTTATTTTTACCGCATAACATGTTATTCCACTAGGTTAAGGTTAGCTGTAAGATATTGCTTTTAGGCAATAAGCTCGCCGTTTTGTTAAAGCAAATAAAGCGTTTAATTATTATTATTATTATTATTATTAGTTTAGTACATGGTAGAAAAAAAATATTTCTCGTATTTTTAGTATGTGTATCTGAAAACTTTTTATAAAGTGTTTCTTTATTCTTAAAAAACTTACTCAGTAACTTGGTGAGGTTAAGGTGAGGATTCTTAGCCTTTTAAAAATGGGTCGACACGACTCTTCCCTTTTCACCTTTGCAATTATTCGTGCTGCCCTCTTTTGGAATATAAATATGGGTTCCCTATGACAACCATAACAATTTCCCCAGATTGTAATGGCATAACTTGGGATAGCTTCAAAATAGCTGAAATAAACATTTCTTGTTTGCAATTCATCCAACGACCTTCTTACAATACTCAAAGCATAACATGCCCGACTTTTCACAGTGGAAGTTCCATTTTAAAAGTTCGTCGGCATGAACACCTAAAAATCAAGGAATATCTAGTACAATCTTCCTTGGAATAAATACAATTTCGAACGAGTGTCCGCTATGTGATTGTGGGTGCAAAGCAATGTTAAACTGTAGAAACGTGCTATGGTAATTCTCACATTTGATTTTCTGTGGCGAAAATATAATTTATTTTTTATAAAACATAATTATAAAATATCTAATTAGTATAGCTGTAATATTTTAAGTATTTGGATTAGCGAGTAATACTTTGAGAGGTAAGGTTGGCCTCGGCCGGCAAGTCCATTTGCACGCCTCGCGCAAACGGAAACAGAGAATATGCAGTGTAATCATATGCAAACACTTTGCGGCGGCTGTTTACCTAAAACTTTAAAGCCTCCTCAGACGGGGCCCTCTCGTTAGTCGGGGCCCGCGAGTGTGTAGCCTCCCTCCCACGCCAAAGTATTAAGTCGTGCTTGCTCAAGCTTTCACTCGAATCACCCTGGCCACAGATTAATATTAAATGTGCATTTATAGCAGATATGACAAGATGAAGAAGAAATACTAGAACATCGACTACGATGGCTCGGCCATGTTTGAATGAACGATGATCACTTGCCACGTAAAATTCTTTGTTGAAACCGTCCTACAGAATAGAGAATTCAGCGTTCGGCACTAAAGACACCCTGGATAAAGAATATCGAAGACAACTTAAAGAATCAACGATTATTTGTTTGTTTGTTTATATTATATAATGTGAAATATCAAAACGGGCGGGTTTATTATCCTACGACAATTTCTTTGTAAGATATCGCTATAGCGATAACTCCGCCATTTGTGCATAGAGTTTTTTTTATAAAACCAGTGTAGTATTCATTACGTAATATTTTTATACCACAATTAAATTATTCTATTCTTACAACCAACCCTACTATAACGTGTTTATATGTATGTAGGTATGCGTGTAACATGTGAGTACGTGTGTGTCTTGCTATTGCATTCGTTCGACAGAATTGAATTGCAATTCCGTTAATTTGATCCCAACCGAAAATGGTGACCCAGTCGGGAATCGAACCCGGGACCTTACAGTGTAAGATCAGGCGAGCAAACCACTATGCCACCGGACCAGGCCGTTAAGTTTTTTTTATTATCTGCTCGAGACGTCGTCAAAATCGTCAAGAATGGAAACGAATCGTGAATGGAGTACACAATCCAGCTGCACTGGCTGCAGCGTATTGGTTGCTAGGGCGACTCCCACCCCAATCGCCGCCTACGGAATAAAGAAGTAAAAGATAACAAGAATTTGATTCGCAAGATCTCCGAGTCCCGAGTTAAACCGCCTGGCAGCACCATTTAAGTTCCGTAGGAAACGATTCTTCCTCTTTTACACTCTAATGAATGTAGGCGGAAATCCATCCATATATATATATAATAATTAACGTACTATAGTAATGTGTAGTCATGATTGTACAATTCCCCAATCCTTCTGGTTTGAGCAGCCCCAGATCTACGATTTTTGAGCCGGGGCAAAAACTTGACAATGGCGTACCTCCTCTCCTGATTACTGATTTTAAAAAATCTCACGAATCAAACATACCTACTGGGTGATATTTTTTGTGACCGGGAAATAGGAACCCTTAAATAAATATACATTCTTTATTACATACATATTTGCTAATAACTTTTCCTTATTCATTAATATAGGATATATTAAACCCGTGTAGACAACGCACAAGCTAGACTGTACACTGCACACATCAATCCTTAGGTGCCAGAAAATTTCACGTATAAAAGAAGAGTTGTTGACAAAGTAGACAAATGCTAATTATGAGCACGTCTAGTCCAGTCACATAAATACCGACCATCCTTTGACGATCGGCCGTTCGGGTTTATTTGGCTCCGCTCGTGGCACCCTTTGCATTTAGCGACCCCGTAATTCGCCGCCCGGGGCAGGTAGCCAGGTTTGCCCCCCCCCACCCCTGGTGGTGAACGGTTTCGTATAGCTTGGGCCACAAGATCCATTTTGTTCTCGGATCGGCTCAACTCACGATTCAGCTCCTATTCAGAAGCCTCCTCGAGTGGAAGGCTACCCCGGGTAAGACTCCCGTGTCTCAGGCCTCAAAGCTGGTGGACCGGTTTCTCCCGGCGGTATTGCATCCCGGCGCCACTGGACGTATCTGACTAATTGCTGAAGGGGTCTAGAGACTATGGAAATACACTGTTTCCTAAGCAGCAGGGGTGGATGTTTCACTTGATGTCATGCCACTCTAGAAATGACCTTGGGCCACTCGATCCTGTGTGGCACTAAGGGCAAAGAACGCCCAGGTCCCCAATTAATTTATATTGAATTACCGCTGTAATACAACAGGTAGAGGTTGCATAAGAGACTTCGGACCCGTAACCAGTCGGGAGGACGAAGGTATCTTGAAGGTTAATTCCAGACGGAGATATCCTGCCAAAACTGGTAGTTAGGGGGTGAGGCTGCCCTCTGCGTACCTTTCCCGGCGCCTTGCCGTAAGGCGTTCGTCTCTAACGGGTTGCTAGTGAACTAGACAGTAGATTGTCTTGTCCCCATGTCTTCTAAGCTCATCCGAGGGCTGAAAGAACGATCTATATCGTTATACCAGCCTGGGGTAACGGGTTCGCCCATTATAGCCGACTCCGCTATCCTGCCCCCTCCCCCATCCCCCCCCCCCCCCCCCGAGATCCAGGGCTGGCTGAGCAGGGTATATTAGTGCGCACCTTTTACATAATCTGTGGCCAGACTCGTCGCTTGTAAGCGATGCCTGCTTGAGTGTTTGCCTCCTTCCCGGCAGCACGCCTTCGCCCAACAGACAGACAACTTCGCTGCTCTGTATGACTTGGCTATTATGCGCGATTAAATGGAGAAATCTTCCGCCGCCAAATTAGCTTGCCGACTTAGTGTACAAACAGTGCCGACCGGAGGCGGTAGAGGCGCCTCGAGCGCTTTAAGCGCACCTTTAATTTCAATGGGCACGCATATAATATCTGATTATAAGCGTACATGAGCATGCTGTTTTCGCAATTTACCAGCGTACTAAATGCCGGTTAAAATATTATCTAATATATATTATTTAAAAAAAAAAACACTAAAAACACGCTTTTATAAATGCACGTAAAAACCACATCATCAGACCTTGAAACCTAATCGTGGTCTAAGTTAATTCCAAGACTTTTCTACCAAGTCCAAACACAGCTATGATACGATGTTCCATCATGAAGTTCCAGTTCATATCTTCCGACTCCATCATCAGATCAGTTCGACTCAGATACCAAAAATATTTGATATTAAAAAATCGAATTGTTCATTGAATGGCGTGAAATAATATTTTAAAAAGATACAACATGAAATAATCGAAACGGACCGGATTAAATAGGTAGCACTTACAGTAGAAAAAATAATAAAAATAATTCACCAATGAGATAGAAAAATAAAGAAATAAATAAAAATAATCAAAATCCGCATATATAAAAGAAATACATATAATTCAAAATTCTTAATCACATATAGTAGCAGTGATCTTTTTATTAATCTTTTAGCAGATCGCATATTTTAGCATTTAGAGCTGTCAACTACAACGGGCAAACCCCGGCACTTCAGGAAGTTTTAACGATAATGTTCGTTCTGTCTTCCGTGAGGTGAGCGCAGAAGACTTGGGACGAAAACAATTCGCCGTCTAGCTACGCCACATGCCCTTCAGAGGCCAACGCCTTACGGCGAGGCACTGGCAAAGGTACCCAGGGGACAGCCGCACCTAGGGACTACTAGTTTGGATAGATATCTCCGTCTGGAATTAACCTTCAGGATACCTCCTACCTCCTGAATGGTTAAAGGATCGAGGTTACTTGCGCGGTCCTCTTCCTTATGAAGCGGTGATTCAGTGTCAACCGAATCTATCGCGGACCACGGCATCCTTTTCCCGGCTTATTCACCCGGGATCGGGTAGCCGAATTGTCGTTTCAAGAGCAGTTGCTATAAGGTTAACAACTACTTCCGCTCTATAGGAAATATTACTGTTCCCAGACTCCCCGAAAGTACGATCAAAATCAACGCGTTGACCGTGGACGTTGATCTTTCCCGTCACGTCAACACCGCCAACATTAATAGTGGGGTATTTCACCTGTAATAGGGATTTATTACAGGTAGTTCATCGTTACTAGTGGGGTACCTCGATGGCCCTCCGGTTGACGCTGAGGAGGAACTATAATGGGAGATACTGATCACGGCCAATGACTTGTCAAGGTTTTTGCCTTTTTTTCGGAGGTATAACTAGAGTATAATATATGTTTTTTAGAAACTCACGAATTCTTATTAAAATATAAATGAAATTTGAGATGGAATTTCAGTAAAATGCATTTTTTCAGAAACTCAAAAATATTGTCTTTAGAAACAAAACATATTTTTTCGCATCCCAACCCTTGCCAAAATATATTTTTTAAGTGAATAAACTTTTAAAATGGAATTAACAAAAAAATTTTAAATTGACTTTTATCGTTCTTCTCCGTAACCCTTCAAATAATATCTTTAGTCTTCAATAGTGGTATTTAACGTTCTCATGAAGCGACCCATAACGTTGTCATGATTTAGCTATTAGAAATAGCTATTTAGAAATAGCTAATATAATTAAATCTTTGTATTTTTTTTAACATGATTATGAAGTATTTGATATCATTAAAATAACTCTTGTAATACATACTACTTACTTATTGGAGCTATTGGTTTTATTTTATTTATTTTTTCATTTCTCAGGTATAATACTTTGATAAGTGTGCGCACAATACGAAATACACGTAACCTAGTCGGGTCTACCTTGGTACGGGTTTCGGCCTAGTTAGGCAGACTTTGTAAGTTACCATTTTGAACATTCCTTTCGGAAATAAATTTGATATTATTCTTAAAATCAACAGTGATTAGAGGTTTTAGATGTAAGTCAGTTATTTGGTGTATTTTTACGCGATTAAGCCGACACAAATAATTAGGTTATCAATTCGACATGGTTTTCCTCTCGCCGCATCAGAGGAAACTCGTCGCTCGAGCTCCCCCTTAGCGCCGTTTGCCTAAGAAAAAGTCGATACAATTATAACTCTGTAATCTCCCCTCTCTAATTTCCCTACCCCCGTCCCTCCCTTTCCCCCCGCCCCCCGCGGCGCCCGCGCTCGAGGGCAGAACTTTGACCCGCTCGCAGGGCTAATGGCCGCGCGCGGGCGGCCGCTCCTCCGTCGTCCGTTTCCTTTTCTGTTTTTCCTTTTTTTAAAGAAGCATCGATCGCACCCCGAACTTGAACTTAATTTTCCCCGTTTCTCATTGCGGCACTAATTTGTTGGGGCGGGTCGCGGATGACGACGTCCGCCTTGTTTCTTCTCCCCCGACGACGCGAACTGAGCTTTTAATAAGGCCGCGGCGTCGCGACGGCGCTTATTGGGAAGAATGCTTTTAATAAACTGTTGACAGAGATGTAGCGCTGAGGATGAGTATGAGGTGAGTTACAGCATGAATGAGTGTTGGCTTTGTCAAGAATCATCTTCTGGGGGAGGGGGGGGGGGGTGGCTCCACCCTCAACTGTATATCTGTAGTTGTGTTCACTGACTGTCATGTCAGCGACCTTGAACCCGTAACCATTCCGGAGACCGGAGTAATCTGGCTGAAACTGGTAGTGAGGGCGCGAATGTTGGCCCGCTGGGTAACTAACCTGGCTATCTCGCGGTAAGGCGTTGGTCTCTTACGGTCACGTTAAAACTTCCTGGGGTGACGGGTTCGCCCGTTGTAGCTGACAGCTCTCTGTTATATACTTGATTTTTGTGGTGTTCAGATTCAACCCATAACCTTCCCATACTCTTGTAACACTGATAATAAGGAGCTCGGTCTTGCTCTTCGCAACCACAGGGATATATCAACTGACGTTGAACAAGTAATTACGAGATTTGCGAAAAGCACGTGAAGAAGAATGGAATTAGTAATTGAAATTGTAGAAGTAACATGTATTTCCTCCTATTTTCGTAGCATTTTTAAATTAAAATACCAGTGACATTGTGGCGAGGTCGACTGATCTTACGTTGTAAGGTTCCGGGCTCGATTCTTGTCTGGGTCACCATTCCCGTTAGGATAAAATTAACGGAGTTGAATTTCAATTCTGGCGATCGAATGCAATAACACAATTACAAACATGTTTCGCGCATACATATGTTGTAGGGCTGGTTGTAAAAGATTGTAGTTTGTTTGTTTCTTCTCTTTATTGTGAAAAAAATCCAATATGCGGATTTATTATCATACGACAATCTCTTACAACCAACCCTAATATGATAATAAACCCGCCTATTGTGAAATGTAATAAAAGTAGAAATAAACAAACAAATACAAATCCTTATTATGGTCATTTAACAGAAAACAGTGAACAACATACGGCTATGTCGATTTATCACACCTTCTACCCCCTGAGCGAAATTCTGAATCCGCACCTGGAACTTAACCACGTACGTCACAGTCTGAAACAACGCCGCGATCTATATACACGTAGCTCTCAGTATATAAACTGAGCCGTATACACGTTTCGTTTCATTCCTTCGCTGACGGTGGCGACATTATTTCCCGTTCCTTTTTTCGGGAATTTTCAGCGGCGGCGGCGGAATTTTTCCTTAACCCCACCCACCACCTCTCGCCACTGTTGCCACGCGAAAGCCGCCTCTGCGCCGATGGGCGAGGGTGCGATTTGGCGCGGCCGATTTCGCATAACATACGCGAACGGCGCACATATGCGGCGAAGGGTTCGCTCCTTCGTCGTATATTTATAGTGCAGGCTCCGCTCCCATAGGTTGTGAGGGAAGGGTGGCTTTCGCAATTTTTCCAGGGGTGGGGATGATGGATAAGATGGTAGTATATATTACGTTTTTCTTCCATATAGTGCCCGCAAGCTCACCCCGCTGCGCACCAGTTCCTCGGAATTCTGGAAGCATTCAAAAGTTCAAAAAAGATGTCTTGCTATTTTTAACACGCTTTTATTAGGTCGACCTGTATGTAACTATGTAATGGAATTAAGGTAACTAATTTAACCATCTTCCAAGGATCGTAGCGTCATGAAAATTGGCAGCTGTATGTAGTTCTGATGACAATACAATAATATGGTACTATCGAACTGATCTGATGATGGAGTCGGAAGACATGAACTGGAACTTCATGATAGAACATCGTATCATAGCTGTGTTTGGACTTGTTAGAAAAGTCTTTGAATGAACTTTGACCACGATTAGGTTTCAAGGTCTGATGATGTGGTTTTTACGTGCATGTATAAAAGCGTGTTTTGAGTGTTTTTTTTAAACTATTAATTTATTAACACTCTTTATTAGATCTGTATGAATGAATCTATCGATTAACGGAATCTTGCAAGTCCAATTTCAATCACTTTGATAGTAGTATCAACATGAAACTTGACAATTGTGTGCAGTTCCGATGACAATACAATAATATGGTACCATCGAGAGGATCTGATGACACAGGAACTGCATAACGAGACAATGTATCCGAGCCGTATTTAGGCTTATTGGAATCGGCTTGAGATGTACTCTGGTCATGAATAATTTCTGGGTTCTGAAGATGGAGCCGGAAGGTGGCACTGAAATTCTACAACGGAACAGTGTATGTTAGCCCTGATTTATCTTTTTGGAATCATCTTGAGATGTACTCTGATAATGAATGGTTTCCAGCGTCTGATGATGGAGCCGAAAGGTAGGCTCTGGAACTCAATAATGGAACAATGAATACTTAACGTGTTTGGGATTGTTGGAATTGTCTTGAGATGCACTCTAATCATGATTGATAAGATTGTGATAATACTAATAGTACTTTTTAGTCTTATCACGTTTTGTGATAAGACTAAAAAGTAAAAATTTAAATAATTGTTTAGAAAACGCTTTTGTAGCTACTGTGTTAGAAAGAAAAAAAAACAAAAAATAATTAACCACTATGTTATCACTGTTTACCCCGTAAGGGAAGTGGGTGTAAGCCATGTTTGTAATTAACTACATTATTTGAGTGTAAAAAAGTGGGGCTCTTTTTCTTCAAATCAAATCATCATGATGCTTCTCAGTGAAATGTTTCTATCTGTGCTGTGAGTTGATAGTGCCCTGTGTTGAGTCACGAGGGAATATTGTGTGTTTTTCGCTCCGTGCTTATAGTAAACTGCCGATTGCCAGCGTCCAGGTAAGCAGGAAGATATATTCTTATTGTATTATGTTTATACTCATCACATACCTAGATTAGTCTTCTTTTAAGTGTTTGAGATGCTGACGCGCGTGGCGTCAGCTTCTCCATACCATTGCGACCATTATATTGCGCGGCACAGTAGACCGGTGCGTGACATATATATGGAGATGCTCATGCCGCGAGTTTGATTATGAAGCATTCTGACTATATTTTTCGAGTTCTTTCTGGCATCCACCGTCTAGTGATGAATTTTCAGCTGTTCTAAAATACTTTAGGGGTACTAATTAAAACACACATTTCCTAGTACGCCAGCGCCAGGTGTCCCGGCCTGTTGACTGTACCCCGGCATTTTATGGCTAAAATACTGTCTTATATGAAAGTATCAGTTTATCCAAAACTTTTGCACTTTTTTGTCGCTGGCTCTTGGCCTATTTTGAATAGGTGCGAAAAGTAATTATCTACACCCGCTAATGGGCCAAGCTTAATCCCAAAGACGCCGCTTCAAAATTCTTTATATATATATATATATAACATCGTCGCCTGGTTGTCGACTCGCCGAGTCGTCGAGTCACCGATCTTCAGTTGGAAGGCAAGGCGAAGTAGGCTTTAAGGGTGGGGAGTTATTAGACGGCATTGTTTGCAGCGGCGGCTGAAGTGGTAGCGAGTGCTCCGGACGAGTACGGGGATCGGGGCAGAGCGTGACTCTTTAGCGTTTCGCGCTCTACCTCGATGCCTCCTCGCCGAGCACGACCCGTAATCACACGCTCTCATCTGCGCCCCGCACTAATTCTCAACGAGGGCCTACCCTTCCTTTCACCTGAGAGGCAGGCGCGGCCGCGGCAATTTTAAATTCGGGGAGGCAAGTCGCGCGAAACCATGATGAATATTTAAGGACTGTAATCACACCCTATTCCCTAAGTAAGATTCAAAAGGCGGTGTATAAACACTGTAGAATGAAAAGTAGAAAGTTTTTATATTTTAAGGGTGTATTTAGGTGGATCCAAAGATTTACCAATGTTAGAGTACTCCAACTTGTCGGTAGAGATCGCGAACTTTTACCCATAATCAAGCAAAGGAAAGTGGCGTACCTGGGCCACGTGCTGAGACATAAGCGATGCCAACAGCTTCAGCTCATTATTATAGTGAAAGTTTGCAGTAAACGACGGGCTGTAAGAAAGTTTTGATTCCGCAACATCCGAGAGTGGACAAACATCTCAAGGGTAGAAGAAATATTTCGCTTGTCCTAAGACAAGGAAAAAATCACAGAGCTGACAGCCATCCTCCTGTAGGAGAGGCACTATAAGAAGAAGATTAAAAAGAAGATTTAGGTATGCTAGTTTGTTTTACAATACAATACAATACAATACAATACAATACAATACAATACAATTAGTCCTACACTTGGATGCGTCTTTGCCTCAAAATTTTTAAATGATTTAATTAGTTAAAGAATACTAACTATCATGATATAGTTGTGGCAATATTAAATAATTTTAGTAAACCATAATTGGTTTGAAAACCATTGATAAATAGAAAATAATCTAATAATCAAAATTGCTGACCAGAAAAAAAATGTCTGTAGTCATAATTATCAAGGCAATAATATGATGGCCATGAAAATAGATAAGCGTATACTAAAAATATCTAAATTAAAATTAATTGTCAAATCTAGCAATATAGCCGTCGTCGATAAAAATAAAAATAAAAATTACGCTCTTTGGCGAAGTTGATTATCATGAATTTTCCGTTATTTTACATTAGGATGCTCTTGGAATAAGAATTCAGCATTATTCAAATCTCTTAAGTCATATACTGGATGCAATTTATATAGACGAGCCAAACCCGGAATATCACAGAAAACAATAAACTTCTAGAGGAGCTGAAAGTATTGGAATATGCCCGGGTAGCGTAGACCGAGCAAGAGTGACTTTTTGTGTATTGCATATGGCTAGCGGGTTGGTCCGAGGTAGGCGAAGGCTGGCGTTCTATTAATTAACGTGTATTATTAATTTAAATTTAAATAAAATATAACTATATAAGCTGTTTTGTTAAAGTGCAATGTGAGACCTCCTTATCCGTCAAACTGGGCAACGTGCTAGCAAAATGCGGAATTCAAAATGCGGTTGAATATTGGGTCCTTACCTATGAAGTTGCTGTTCTATAAAGGAAATTTAAGGCTAAACATACACCCCTATTATAAATGTAGATTTGTCATTTTAATGGGAGTTTCATAATTCCTCTGCTGTTAAACTCATGAACAGGAACCAATGGATGCTTGGAAGGCGTTTTTCACCGACTCTTCAAAGTGTTTTTTTTCGTTGTAAAAAGTTATTGATTAAAAAGTTATGATTTTCCAACCGCAACTCCTGCAACTGCGACTGTTTGCTGTGACATCTCTGGTTATATGTTGTCATGCAGAAGCAGTGACGATGAGCGATTGACCAGGCTCGGCTATTTAATCACGAGCTTCTCCATAATTTCGTGCAGTTCTTAACAGTACATATTTACGGTGACTGTATAGCCAGATTGCAAGAAGCTGTAATTGAAAACCCGGCACAGGATCTCATATTTGGAAATAATGCAAATTTTCATCGTTGCACAAACGAAAATATTTGAACAAAAACAAATGATGGAAAGACAAAAAATAGCTGATTCTTAAAACAGAATAACAAGGCTTTTAATTAAAATTTATTTGAATTTGAAATTCTAGTTCAAACCCGAGTTAATCACGTTCAAAGTGGCTAGTGTGAAAAAAGAGCAATTACATAGGTAAAAGCCCAATATTAAGTTTCATCACTGTTTTAGGGCGTTATTAGCCCTTGAATTAGAAACCAAAAAGAAACATTAAAACGTATAACTAGGAACATTGTAAAATACGACCTGCTTGATGAGAAAAGGCAAACAAAAAGAAGAAATAACTGCCATTTCTACAAGCGGATAGACAATGAACATCAATGAGAATTCATTAAATAAGCAGGTTGTTTAGAATATTGTGTTTACTACCGCAAGTTATGATGGATAAAGACATTTAAATGCTATTAGAGACACGTTGAGTATGGAAACACTTAAGAGTTCTATAGTTAAACAGCGTATTAATATCCGCAAAAAGCTATATAATCGCCGACATAAAAGACCCACAAAGTATAATCGTAGATAATGTTGCATATTGTTTATAAAAGTTCACGGTGATGACACTGCAACAGACTTTGCTTAGAATTTATGGTATTTTCAGTACCAGGTGTCTAAGACTCAGATTAAAAATGTCCAGAAACGGTTCAAGGGATATCTAGAAGTCATTTGTATTGAAAATAGTTCGAACAGAGACTACCTACGGAAAGATTAGTTGCTCCAATAATAGTTTGCATATGAGGCTCTGAGAACCCAATTCAACGGTAATCCTAAATAAACACCACTCATCCTCGTACATTGAGAGTTGTCAACTACTACGGACGAACCCGCCACCTCAGAAAGTTATAATGATATTATCATTCTTTCTCCCATGGAGTAAGGGCAGAGACGTAGGGACAACACAATCCACATTCTACGCCAACATGCCCTTGAGAGACCAACGCCTTACCGCGAGGCAATGTAAAGAGAATTCTAGTCTGGTCGTAAGATCGAGGTCGCTTGCGTGGCCTCTACCTGGTGTTAGCGGTAATTCAGTTTAAATTTGTCGCCAACCGTGGCCCCATTTGCCTATCTTTCACAAGGGATGGTGTGGTCAATGGGTAATTTTAAGAGTATCTGACACCAGGTCTACAACCACCATCGCTTCTTAGGAAACGTATAAGACCAATTCCCGACACCCTCCGCCCCCGTTTATTAGCCGGAGTGCACAGTCGATTGGATAAGCAAACCGCTCAGCAGCGCCCCCAGAGGGATCTACCTGTTCACGACAACTTGTGACAGGGGAAAAAGAGTTCTTTCCAGGTACGACCCTTGTCGAGAAGGCTATCGGATGGGAGTTAAACCGTGACATGAGCCGACTTAAGATAAAGAGCAGGTCTTATGGCTCAAACTACACAGGAACCATTGACTGTCAACTTAATCGCCCTTGTACAGGAGTGGTTTCACTTTTACGCATCCTCCAACTGGAATAAAATTTTACTTCAGAAATAATAAATACCTCAGTAATTGCCCCCTCAAAAATTTAGCTTACTATATAAAAGCAACTCCTGGATAAACCAGCTGATTCGAATCACATTTCTAAGAAAACCACATAAAAGGTTGCCTATACCTTATCCACGGTACATCCGCCATTTGCATAACGTCATACAGGAAGCGAGACTCCACTCAGCCCGCCGAAACGTCACTCGAGAGGCATCATTGTTCGTCTCACTCTCTCCTCTTTTTGAACTCGTTTTTTTTTTAAAAGAAACGCCTTGGGTGTATCGCCCCATTCCTCTCGCACCCACCACGCTGATGTCACTCGAAGCTCGTCAAGTGTAATGCCTGCTTTATATCGCTACATATCTGCATGGATGTGGAAATGGATGGTTGATGAATACTTGCGATAGTAAATGGATAATAAGAGGAATGCCGTGGAATTCTGTCATATCATGATCTAGTTAGTGATGATATTGATTATCTACAAAGAGCTGTTGCAAATTACTTCTTGATTAATGATTTCTGAAAGATTTGATAGTAAATAAATAATGAAGTGAATGACTGGGAATTTTGTAAAATCATGGTGTAGTTTGTGATAATATTGATTACAAAGGGTTTTTTAAAATGACTTCCTGATTAATGATTTTTAAAAGTCAGCACATAAGCTAACGACAATTGAATCGAGCTCAAAAACGTCCGAGTATATGCATGATTCGATAGTAAGTGAATAATGAGGAGAATGGCATACAATTTCGTAATGTCAAGATGCAGTTAGTGAGGATATTGATAACTACAAAGGGCTGTTGCAAATTACTTCCTGACTAATGGTTTCTGAAAGTGAGCACGTAAGCTAACGACATTTGGATCGAGCGATAGTACTTTCGAGTACATGCAAGATTAGATGGTAAATAGATAATGAAGAGAAAGACGTGGAATTTTGTAATGTCAAGATACAGTTATAGATGGTATTGATAACTACAAAGAGCTGATGCAAATTACTTCCTGACTAATGATTTCTGAAAGTAAGCATATAAGGTAACGACAATTCGATCGAACTCGAAAACTACCTATCAAGTACAAGCAAGATTAGGTGGTAAATAGATAATGAGGAGAATAACGTGGAATTTTGTAGTGTCGAGATGCAGTTACTGATGTTATTGATAACTACATAAGGCTGTTGCAAATGATTCCTGAAAATGAGCACATAGGCTAACGAGAATTCCATCGAGCTCGAAAACTTTCGAGTACCTGCAAGACTAGATAATGAAAAGATAATAATTTGAATGTTTGTTTATACTTTTGACATAGAACTTTGTAATAAAATGATGTAGTTAGTGATATAATTGATAACTACAAAGGGCTGTTACTAATAACTCCTCATTTTTGAATTCTAAAAGTGGGCACATAGGCTAACGACAATTGGATCGAGATGGAAAACTTTCGTTTTGTAGAAAGTCAAAAAACTTTCTACAGAAGTCTCAATTTTTTCTCCGAGTTCTTCATTTCTCTCTTCTTTTTTTAGAAAGCACTGCAGTACATTAATAATAACTATATTAGCACTACTAAAGGCTTTATTGTAGACAGTAAGAAATAGAGAGTTTCTTCAAATCAGAGCCGATTAACAATGCCTAGGCTCGTACTAAGGAAAGCGTACCAAGCAAACAATCGTTTGTGCATACGTCAAATTACATCATTTCATTGTGATTGTCCATTTCAAATCCAAAATTACCATATTTTTATAAATTTCGTGTAAGAACATATAGCGAAGTATAAACTGTGAGTCTTCTTTTTCTAGTGCCGTTTTCTTTCAAAGGTTTGCGACCATTACAGCTATCTTCACACTCGAAGCTGATGCATACACAGAGATGTTTTACTTTGTATACAGTTGGGTGAGCCACTATAGCGATATCAAAAGTGATTGCCAATTATAACTATTTTAAAGGGTTTTTTGTCCTACTTTTTTAATGAATTCATTGATTATAGCTAGCGCGCGGTCACTACTGCCGGTGCAGTGGCGCGGGTGTAGAGAGATCTGTCTGCGATTGGTACATAGCGGTACATAGCGCCTTCGGTACATAGCGCGCGAGGCGCTTCACGTATTCCTCCACGGATTTGTTTTGCTAAAGTCGCGTTCCATAGTCTGTTGCATGTGTGTCGTCTGATTAACTATCTGTTTGTCTAGCGCAGTCATTATGTGGTTCAGTCGACGAGGCTTGTCTAAGGTCCGTGACGTCTTCCGCTGGATGATTGCCCTTTAGAGGGGCTTCGCATGAGCCGGGTCCATTGACCAGGCTTCCTAGTTGTGGTGTCGAAGGGCTGCCCGCCATGCGGCAGGTTTCTCGCGAGGCGCCCGATGGTACACCCTTATGGTGCTAGGCTTTGAGAAGAGAGTACGTGGCGTCTTCTGCTGCGAATGACTGCTATGCTGCAATAGCTGGCGGTCTGCTTATCAAGAATACAGCGTGTGGGTACAGCTTCCGTACTTCTTGGCGGGCAGGTGTGCTTCGGAGCGAGTTCACGGATGTGCGTAGGCCCTTCGGTACATAGCGCGCGAGGCGCTTCACGTATTCCTCCACGGATTTGTTTTGCTAAAGTCGCGTTCCATAGTCTCGTTTCGGTCGTACCAATAGGCTCCCGACAATTTCCTCAGCCTTATGTCCAGCACCCTTTGGATATTCAGGCGCAGTATTATCGCACTCGGCTTTTTATAGTGCGGCGTGGAGTCTGGTGGGTGGATTGAATGACGCGCGTCAGGTTGTGAATCGCGTATGATTATATTTGATCATATTGAGTGGATTTCTCGGTTCAGTACATATTCGATGCGTGGGTAATTTCTTGGAGTTGTTTGTCATGTTATGGCGATTCTTTGAGCTAGTTGTCATGCTTGCAGTGTTGAATTCATGGTCATTCAAATGGTGTCATTCAAATATCGCAATTTCGCATCATAGTACGAAAGACTAAAAAATTTACTACAAGCATCATATTTTTATAATTGCATGCGGGCGTGGCTTAAAACTGATTGTAAAATATCAATTTTTCACATTTTGAAAGAGGTAATCACCTTAAGTGTAATTGCCGAACGTTACACCACAATGGCGCTAAAAGTAGGGCTACATGCGTGTAGCCATGTGATCGGCTGTCTTTCATCATCATGAGGATGCTGATGTCACGAATTCCTTGTCCGGATGTCTTTGGAGACTGTGAACCCTTCGAGAAGCGGCATAATTTCATGGCAGACCGCGGCAATTTATTGGAATTTCTTGCAATATCGCCGCGCTCGACAAAAAGTACTATAAGTATGGAATTACTATAGCAATCATTAAAAGAGTAACTGTGCAATGATCGCATTGAAATTTCGTAAATAGAATATTGAAATCTCGTTTTGTGAAACGATTAGATAATTATGAATAAATATGAGAAATTCGAAAAAGTAAAAAAACTCGGCATTTCTAACTTGTACTTGATATACGGAAAAATACGGAACCCTATTTAGACATTGTAAATACTATCATGATCTTTATTAGATTCTCTATCAAAGGTAATATTTCGTTTTTCTTATTTACATACCAAAATATTTAGATATTAGCTCATAAAACCAATAAAAATTTTGATGATTTCTCGAAGAAAAAAAAATTATGATGTTTGACAATGAAATTTTACCAGAAATATCCGCAAAATGATGCGCGAAATTGTTCTAGCGGCCGTCTATGTATATAGGGTAGGTAATAATGAGATATTCGAATTAGAAAATAATATTAATGTGCGCTCCGGGAGCAACCCGCCACGTATTAGTCGTAACGTAGTCAACGGTGTTCTGATGTGCAACTAAATTTGGTCGTTACGTAGCCGAAGGGATTATCAACAAAAACCCAGTCCAAATACTATATATATAACCCAGAGGAGAAAAGCTGTCAATATCCTATGTTTATAATCTCATTCTAGGTTAAATTGATAACCCTAGCTCACTTGCTAAGGTGGACCTTTTCGTGCCGAATAATGATATTCGTGACATCAGCATCCTCATGATGTTGTTGCAGTATCCTCAAATTTGTTGGCACGTGTTTAGTGGCGCTTAAAAGATATGAACTCGATAGCACCAGCTTTTGATATATTTATAAATAAGATATAAAACGAATTTACGGCGTGAAGTTAATAACACCCGATCTTTCGGCGATATTGCAACCGCCGTTGTCTAGGTTAGCAGTATACCCTAGACAACGGCGGTTTCAACATCGCCAAAACGTCGGGTGTTACAAACTTCACGCGGTAAATTCGTTTTTTATTTTATTTTTAATGTCAAACAACCGCGATAGCCTTCGATTTTATATATTAACTGCCAACCCTAATTCGTTTAAATTACAGGTCATTAATTATGTATTCTTCTATGATAGCTAGTATTTTAAGCTACATTTTATTTGTATAGTTACTTGTTAATGTATAACTTTATTAATTTTACTTTTCATTCCATTGGTTTTTCTGTAATGGAGATTGGTAATAAGTGAATAAACAAATAAATAAGCTATATAATTATATTTAAATATTACACTCGTATTGTCTCTTGCGCTACGACGCCTATTCAGTTACCTGCGTTCATTCCGCTGCTGTAATATCAATCTTAGTACGTACAGAGTCATTACTTTAAGCGCTACCCTCGTCGGGCATAATAATATGTGGGTACGTCGCCGGAGCGCCATAACCTTTTGTAATTTGGAAAACCCAGCGGCGGCAGCGGGGCGCTCTGAATATCGATTTCATACTCAAGTGGGCACCCGAAAAAAGTATTATTAGCAAGAGCTTGCATATAACTCCACATTCTCCCCGGTTCGTTGGGCAGCAGGGGTGCGTCAACTTTGGATTAGGATACGAGAATGAAAATAAACCAAATCAACTGGCATATGTAAGCTGAAGTAAAGATAAAGATGACTATATATAATGTGAACTTCTATATAAGCACAGAATAACAACAAAGGTGTTCCTCAAGGATAAATACTCGGACCTTTTTTCTTCCTCGTGTATATTAATGACATCCCAGAGAACCTGAAATCCGTGGATGATGAAATCATTGTATTCGCCGATGATACTTCTCTTCTTTTTAGCGAATAAAATAAAGACACTTTGGCCCAAAGAATAAAAGAAACAGTAGACAGGCTTAGTATTTGGTTCCAATACATTGTCACTTAACGTAAATAAATCAAAAGCAATATGCTTCTATAAAATCGAAGACTATCGCGGTTGTTTGACATTATAAATAGGATAGAAAACGAATTTACCGCGTGAAATTTGTAGGACCCGACGTTTCGGTGACGTTGCAGCCGCCGTTGTCTAGGGTAGACTGAAGAGCTGTCAGTCCGTTGTTTTGCGGGTAGGCCGCAAACCGCTGCCGCCACTGCGTAGGTTATAACGGTGGTTGGGGGCCGGGCTCGGAGCGCGGGAATTTTTAAAATCCCATTGTTCTATCCAAGGAACAATTCTACTTTCCTCGCATGATCCGGGAAGCCATTGAAATAAGAAGAACTCCGAACTTCAATAGAGATGACGGCACACATCCGTCTAGCAAAATCCGTCTAGCACACAACACTCACTGTATCCTGTTTTACATCTTTGCGTTCGGCGTTCGGCGGCGGGAACATTTTAAGAAGAGGGTTCCACGTAGAAGAGAGTTTGTAGCCGTCATCTCTATTGAAGTTCGGAGTTCTTCTTATTTCAGTGGCTTCCCGGATCATGCGAGGAAAGTAGAATTGTTCCTTGGATAGAACAATGGGATTTTAAAAATTCCCGCGCTCCGAGCCCGGCCCCCCACCACCGTTATAACCTACGCAGTGGCGGCAGCGGTTTGCGGCCTACCCGCAAAACAACGGACTGACAGCTCTTCAGTCTACCCTAGACAACGGCGGCTGCAACGTCACCGAAACGTCGGGTCCTACAAATTTCACGCGGTAAATTTGTTTTCTATCCTATTTACAATATGCTTCTCTTTGCGGCCGTCTGATTACAATGAAATGGACGTATACTTTAGGTCTGACAAACTAGAAAATGTCCCCTTCACTAAATTTCTCGGATTAGAAATTGATAAAAAATTACAATGGTCTCATCACTTAAATGATTTTAGTAAAAAAATGTGCAGTGCCATAGTCGCTATAAGAAAGATAAGAAATTTATGCGGTTTTGAAGCCGCTAAATCTGTTTATTTTGCATATTTCCACTCCCTCATAACGTATAGCCTTCTGTTTTGGGGAATGGTACCAAACTCAAAAAGAATTTTTCTCCTCTAGAAAAGAGCGGTACGCAGTTTATATAGAGTCTCTCCAAGAAGTTCTTGTAAGCCGCTGTTCGTAGAATCAGGAATCATGACTCTATTTTCTTCCTACATCTACCAAAATATTATGTACGCTCGTAGACACCTAGCAGAAGTTCCGGTGAATAGTGATTTTCATCATCACGATACGAGGAATAAATCCAATCTCCACATAAACCGACAGCGACTTAGCAAAGTGCGATACAGTTTTATACTCTAAAATTTGTCCTTCTATAATAAGATTCCAGAGAAAATGAAAAGCCTTGGAGAGGACCAATTTAAAAAGATAATTATAAATAATTTGGTAAAAAACCAAATTTATGGTATAAGTGAGTTTGAAAATTCCGAGTTATTTTCCATGTTGATAATTAGCAAAAATTGTAAAATTTTAAACATAACGGAATTATGATAGCTGACATTATAATTCTCATATAATTTAGTATACATATATTTATGTTTAAAATATACGAAGGCATCTTGCTGGATTGACAATAACATTATTTTACGTTGATTATTCTACATAGAATTTGCATTTCTATTTTAATATATTATTCTCTCTTACTATTTAATGACATTAGTATATTTTGATTATTTGTAAGTAGGTAATAAATATTGAATATAATATTACAACCATGACAACTATCATGTTAGTTATGTTTTTACTAATTAATTTAAGCATTTAATTTTGTGACGCATACAAGTGTAGGAATGCCTATCTACTAGAGTAGTTGATTGTATTGTATTGTATTGTATTGTATTGTATTGAATATTTTACGTTTTAAATATAAAGCAAAATGAAAATAAATAAATAAATATACACACAATAAATAAACACATATATTACAGAATAAATATATTATTGAATAATTGAGCTGCTAATATAAGGTAAGGAAACGGAAAGGATGAGGAAAATTAGGGATTATATTTGTCGTGAATGAAGTGTTTTTCAAATGAATATGAAACGAGGAAGCCATCGCAGACCTGCAAATACGAAGAGGAAGGGGGAAAATAATAAAAAAATGTGGTTCTGTGATTTGTGGTGCTGAGGAGTTTCCTCGTCGTCCCCCTGGGTGCAGCAGCCATATCATGGTGAAATCTAGAACGGGCTGTCATAATTGAATGCGTATACAAAATTATGTGTCTGTGCTGTTGACCGTGGAAGAGTATCCTCGTCGGGAGTCGATCCTGGGTGTATAATCAGGTCATTCTCACCATAGAAATGTATTGCCATCGAAACTGAACCAATGTGTAAAATTTCAAGTTTAAAAGGTAAAAGAAAGTGGTTATAACTCAGCTTGAAAGATTTGGCCTAACCAAACTAACAAACATTGCAACGTAAATAAAAGCATGTAATTAAAAAATATTTTTTTTCGACCCCTGCATGATTCGCAACGCCCTTAAGAACGATCTGAGCTGGGTGCGGGTGCAGGGGACAGCACGGGGCCGGTATCCGTTGGGGGGAGGGGGGGGGGGCTCCAGGGGGGGGGGCTCCCTTCCTCCCGGGCAGCAAACGGTATATATGAGACGAGAGAAAAAGAGAAGAAAAGGAAAACTCGACGGCGACAGCGAACTGGAAATAAGTCGAAGAGAGAAAATATAAAAGTAGACGACAAGAGTTTCACGTGTCATACTTTCGTGCGAGTTTCGGCTTTGTGCCCGCGCGACTCGAGGGCGTACTTCACCGAGAGATGGCGCCCAGCTCCGCGCGGGGGTCTCTCCTTTCTCAGCTTTACAATTTTTCATTCTGGAAATTTCCAGCCCCGCTAAAAATTATTCGGCGGGAATTTTATTTACGTTACGGTTGACGACACAAAATATTTTTAAGAAATGTCTTAAATTTTCGCGTTGTTTCCTGGGAAGGCGCTTCGATGACGTCAGCATCGGCGACATTATGCGAAATGAAGAAAAATTCTTACCAAAGAATATGTTTATTTTGTTAACCTCCTATTATTCACTATTTCACTGAGGGACTTTCAGTATTCTAGAGACAGACTGCGGGAACGTTCACTATTCTAGGGACATACTGCGAGAACTTATCAAAAAAAAAAACATCCTCGCCCTTGTTCTCAATTTATTTTTAAAAATATAATATGTGTTCGCAAAAACCCCAAATTAAAAAAGTATGTTCCTCTTTGTAATAAAATAAAATACCCGACGAAACTTAAAACTTGCCAAAGAAACAATTAAAGTCTTGCATTAAAAAAAATACTATGTGTAGAAAGAAATATTTTAAAATAGATGATTACTTAAACGCTTGGAGGTTTCGACTACAATGAGCGAACCCGTCAACTCAGAAAGTTTTAACGAAAATGCTTATTATATCTCCCGTGAGGTGAGCTTAGAAGACTTTGGGATGAAACAGTCATCTTACTACCGGTTTTCGCCAGATTTATCCGGCCTCTCGACTGATTACGGGTTCGAGGTCGGTTACACGGTACTCTCCCTTTTGTAGCGGCGATTCGGTATCTACCGACTCTATTGCGAACCAAGGCGTCCTTTGCCCTGCTGTTCTCACCCGAGATCGGGTAGCCGATTAGTTATTTCAAGAGCGGTTGCCGTAAGGTAAACAGCCACCCACGCTCTATAGGAAACAATCCCGTTTTCAGACTCCCCTGGTGATCTGTCGGTATGCACAGTCGATTGGCTGACACCACACGATGCGCAAACAGCCCATGAGCGCTCGAAGGACGATTCCCAGGACCCGAAGGCCCAGAGTCGTACCCGGGCTCGCACTTCTACGTGGAGGCTGCCAGATCGGTGCTGACCTGTGAGAGGCTGACCCTAACACATGACTAATAATGGCCCAACTGCACTATGCCCATGAGCTCCTGAATACTTAACAGATAAAAATGCATGCGGCTGAAAGTCGCCGACTACGAAAGTCGACTAGTGCTGCGACTTCGGGCCGATTCGAGTAGCGAACGGCCCGAAGTCGGAGAGATGACGAGAACTTAGTAATTCATTGCGGTTGGCAATCTTGCTACCTTATCCCAGTATCGGTAAGAGGGGCAGAAATGACCAGAACAACGTCCAGTCCCCGAGCGAGTGAAATAACTCGTTCAGCCAGGATCACGTGTTAACCCTCACTGTCATGAAAACATAAACGGATTTTAATTTTCCTAGAATGAAACATGAATTTTAAACTTAATTACTTAAAACATAAAAAACGAATTTACCTTATTACTTAAAAATGATTGTTTATTTTAAAAATCTTGTTTTATTATTACTACTTTTTTAATGAATGACCCTTTATTATGATTTTTGATTTTGTAATTATTTTATAACATTTATAACTACGACTGTTTTTAACTGTTCTTGAGTAATTATTTTGACTTGTATGATTTTTTTATAGCTGTAATATATGTTTATTTATTTTTTAACTATACATTAAATAATAAATTATCCTATTTCCTAATGAGGATATCAATTAGGATTTTTTTTAATTATTTTTTTTAGCTAAATGTATACAGCATATTCATTATATAAAAAAAAACATTTTATAAATTAACATTAATATACCCATTAATACATTTGAAATTAGCAAATAATATGAAGCACCTATTTAAAAGATAATAATATTATAACCTTTTTTTTATGAAAAAAGTAAAAAGAAGCATTTCTAAATTTAAATGTATAAGTACTATAGGGGAATGGAAATGGAAGGGAGGGATTGTTATAACACTATGTGTAATATACGTTCATAAATGGCCATACATACGTATACTATTGACATATATATACATATAGACATACATACACAAATAAATACATTGTATATAATAAAGTAATAAGTAGTGCGTATTTTATAAATATTTAAATTAATTATCGTTCCTGAGCTTTTCTTCGACTGTGTGAAGAAAAGGCTTTCTGTCCAGAGAAAAATTGTCAAGGTCATTAAAACTGTTATTAAAAGAGGTGAGTAACCGTATCCTAGTAGAGTTGCTGAAGTGGCTTGTATTGCATCTGGGCACGTGAAACAAACGAGAAACTCGGGTACTTCTGGGGGGCACTCTCAAGGAAATTCGCTCGGTTAAAGCTGGACACCATGAAGGATGTCATATAGGAAAGACATGTCGGTGATGGTCCGTCTATTATAGAGCAGTGCAACCTTAAAGTAATCCGCTCGTTCCTCATATGTCTCGAAGTTCGTGTGCTCGCGCCAATTTACGTATCGCAAGAAACGCTTTTGGACGCCCTCAACCTTGTTGACAGATACAGCATACATCGGTGACCATATAGTGGATCCAAAGTCTAAGACACTTCTGACATATGCGTAATACAGTGTTTTTAAAACGAGGGTGTCACTGAACGGTCTGCATACTCTAAACAAAAATCCTAACACTTTTACTTTGCCTTAAGAACTCTGCGATCTATGTGGTCGTTGTATGTAAGCTTCGTATCTAAATAAAGTCCGAGGTCGCGTATTAAAGATGTTTTTAGAATGTTTTCGCCATCGATAAGATAGTTATATACAATTGGCCGACTATTTCTGGTAAAACTGATGGCATTGCACTTTAAGGGATTGAGGCAGAGCTTGTTTTTGTGGCAGTATACCAAGAGTCGGTCTAGATCGCGTTGCAGGTTTATGCAATCTTTCGTACCTTTAATTTTTTATTTTAAACCAGTTGATAGGAGTTCCTACACTTGGTTATGTCAAAAGTAATAAAAATAACAAGTATAATATAAATACCTATTAAGGTATCAGATATGAACGTCGGTATTGCAAGGTATGAACGTTGAACATCCAAGCGCAGATTTTCTAGGTTATATATGTAGAGGAAACAACATTTTCCAATATTTTCAATCAAAATTCTTAAGTAATTTCGTAAAAAGTACTAAATAATCAAACAAATATTGGATAAATTCACAAATTATCATACGGGAAGATGTTTTAAAGAAAAAACACAAATACAAAGAAATCAGTAATAATAATTATAGTCAATAAATAGTTAGAAGACGAAAAAAAAAAACACAATTGTAAAATAGTCAATAATAGAAAGAATAAGGAATAATAATAGTCAAGTAGGTCAATAGAGCTGCGAAAAATTGATATTGTCGAAATCCTCAATGCTATAAATGGGGTTTTTAGTCAGAATACCCTGTACCTTTTTCTTAAAGTGAACCTCCCCAAGGCCCCTGATGTGTAATGGAAGTTTGTTGTAGAATAAGTAAGATTGGCAGAGAAAGCTATTCCGAACCTTACTCAGACGCACCTTAAAATGACGCTCCTCTTTATTTCGCGTATTATGCGAATGAATATTTGAGTTAGTTGAGGTAGTCTCGATATTTTTTCAAATATTCATTCGCATAATACGGTGGAATAAATTTTTAGGTCATCGGCATAAACGATAAATTTATATTGCATAAATTTATATCGTATAAATAATTATTGTTTGTATTTTTTTTGGTATATACATACACCCAAAATTAAAGTACCTCTGTTCTAAATTAGGATAATATTTAATATTAGAAACTGTCTACATATTAATAACAATTTGTGGCTATTTTGCAGGGTGTCATGATTGATGTTTTATAAAATATGACAATGTTAGGTAGGACTAGTCTTGTATCGTTTGCCAAAAGCCTCAAAATAAAGGTACTACTTTTCTACATTATGATAGTATTTATTATTTGAACCTGTCAGGATATATCAAATTTGCCGGGTGCCATGTTTCAGGTTATATAAAATGTGGAAATGTATTTATCACTATTTTTCTCGTATCGTTTGCCAAAAACCTCAAAATAAAAGTACCTCTATTTTAATTTACAGTACGTTTCTCCCGTTTCCCTTTTATCTTCGCCCACGTTCCTTAAACCCGGCGGCGGGATCAAATGAAGGGGCACGAATGGCCACAAATTTAAGGAAACCGTCGCGGTGCGGATAGCAATTTTGTCGGAGGCTGTATGCGGCGGCACGCGCCCTTGTTTACGAGATATTCACGCCGAGACCCTTCAGTGTTGCAGCAGACACGGCGAGGGGATTACAGTCGTATAACAGAGCTGGTGTTTTACTTTTATCAACATTTCTGTATACTTATTTTAACCCTCTACTTTGTCGTTTGACCGCCGAACCAAAAGAGGCGTAAGATTCTAAGGTAATTGGCTGCATTGGCTTTTTGGTAAAGGTAGGTAGGCACTCCCATGTGCAGACCCAATCGCAAGCCCAAAGATATTTCTTTCTTCCAGATTCCGAATGCTAAACGTTTCTTTAATCTGGCAGCTAGTTGCTCCCTGCAGGCTTGGCTCGGCTCAACTCACGATTCAACTCCCATTTGTTAGCCTCCTCGAAGCAGACGTGATGATGTTATCCTGCCTAAAGTACGCCTTACGCAGACACAAAAGTCCTTTTGATATTTGGGCTATAATCTCTTTAACCAGCTACCTGTCTCCACAGGAAAGATGGAAACAAAGGCGTTTAAAAGATTTATTAAACAAAAGCTGCAATCCACACATGCTTTCTATAAGCTGGGTGATTTTTTTGAGCATGCCAATTCTTTCAAATGGGAATAACATTAATATGTAACTTTAAGTTACCTCATTTAAGTTTTTATTGTTTAATAATAATAATACGAATTTAATATTAAATATGTAGATTACAATGTTTAACGTAACATACCTGACCATATACATGCGTTGTTTTTTTTACAATTTTGTTTTGATACTTTCTATTGTGTAATTATTTTTTGTATAGAGTGCCTAAGATTCTAAGATAAGATAATTAACATTCTTATAATAATTATTTATTTTATATTTATACCCATGTACATGGATTTAGCTCTATTTTTCAAATTTTATTTGTCTGCAATGTAATGCCGACTTTAGTCAACGCTATTGTCAAATTAATTAATATTTCTGCTTCAATAGTTTTGTATCTACGTATATCTGACGAATTCTAACATGCGATAATTAGCTTTAATTGATAATTCATGCTATTATTGTATATTCTGAATGAATAAATTGAATACTGAATACTGAATACAGAGACGAACCTGAAAAGGACGCTTTAACAGATGTATGGGCCCTCACGGGTCCATATGAGTTATTAATTTGTAGCACCTATGATAATCCTTTGTTCCTGCGATACTATCGCGGCGGCTCGCGCAAGGGCGCGGCGCGCTGTCGGTTACAGTGTGCTCTCTAGATAGCGGCAAGGCGCTCACGCGTTTAGTGTTTAAATCGATGAAAATATGTTAATCTGACTTGGAATTTATACGCAGTGGCAAAAATACTGCGGCGGCAAGTTTGAATTGTTATCCGGCGGAGTAAATGAAATATTACATTGTGTGTGACGTAGTCTCCACAGTACATCCCCCAGAAACTCCCAGTTTTCGACTCATTCTGGTAAAAAAACGCTGGGCGGCATCGTGCGGCATCAGCTAATCGAGCGAATCTCCTGAGCACTAACCAATATTCGGAGTGTCTGGAAATAATCTTATACTTTTACCTACAAGCGGAGGTGGTTGTTGACCTGATATCAGCTACTCTTGAATTGATCGTTGGCCACCAGATCCCGCGTGGAAGATGGACAAAGGGTGCCACGGTCCGCGATTTTTCTAACTTAATTACCGGTAACATCAGATAAAGGCCGCGCAAGTGACTTCGAACTTGCGACCAGATTGTAGAACAGAGAAATCCAGCCAAATGTGGTAGTTAGTGCGTGAGGTCGGTTCGCTGGGTTTACTTCCCAGTGCCTCGCGGTAAGATTTTGACATTTTAAGGTCATGTAGGAAGTAGTTAAACGGTGGACTGTGTCGTCCCTAAGTCTTGTGACAACTAGAGTTGTCAACTGCAACGAGCGAGCCAGTCACCTCAGGAAGTTTTAACGATTAGTCGTTCTGTCTCTCTGAAATGAGCGCAGAAGACTTGGACAAAAACAGTCCACCGTCAAGCTCCGCCACATGCCCCTAAGAGACCAACGCCTTAACCGCGAGATAGCCAGGAGTGTTACCCAGAGGGCTTACACTCACGCCTTTACTTCCAATTGCGACTAGATTACTATAGTCTCTCGATTGGTTACGAGTTCGAGGTCGCTTGCGCGGTCCTCTCCCTTACAAAGCGGTGAAACTGTGTATACCGAATCTATCACGGACCACGGCGTCCTTTGCCCGGCTGTTCACGCAGGATCGGGTAGCCGGTGGTCGTTTCAAGAGCAGTCGCCGTAAGGTCCGCAACCACCCCTGCTCCATAGGAAACAGTACTGCTTCCCCGATTGTTAGTCAGAGTGCACAGACGATTGGCTTACGCCGGACGGTGCGCAGACCGTCCAGGAGCGGCGCCAGAAGGTTGATTCCTAGAAGAAACTAGCCCTAAGGCCAGAGTCCTGCCCAGGCTCGCACTTCATGCGTGGAGACCGCCAGATGACCCGTGAGTGTGACCAGCACTGATCAGAATGGGTCTTTGTGGCCAACTCAGCAAGGGCCCATTAGCTCCCAAGTCTTGTTACACCCGATGTTTCGGCGATGTTGCAACCGCCGTTCTCCAGGGTAGACTGTTGTCAGTCTGACCGTTGTCAGTCTACCCTAGACAACGGCGGTTGCAACATCGCTGAAACATCGGGTGTTACAAACTGCAAGCGGTTAATTCGTTTTTATCTTTTTTATTATGTCAAACAACGGCGATAGTATTCGATTTGATCGACAGTAGAGACTCGCTTAACAATATATTGCGGCGACGTATATCCGCATCTAAAATACGGCATTATAATGTGGGGCAACTGAACAAAAATCCAACGAATATTCAAAATACAGAGCTCCTGTGTTTGATTTTCTATACTGAGTAGCGCCAGACACTTCCTGCAGGCTTCTCTTCACCAGTATGTCTATATTCACTGTGCCCTCTCTGTATTTAATGGAACGTTGTGACTTTATTAAAAATAATCCGGATATTTACTCCTTACGAAGAGATGTACATTCAAGGCTACGAGGAATAGAAACCTCATCATCTGTCCCTCAGTGAGGACAGAATTGTGTAAAAAGGAACTCAGTACTGTTATGTTAAATATTTTAACGCTATTCTACAAAACATCAAATCAATGCAACAACCAGGATTCAAACAGACATTAAAGCACTGGCTCAAAAATATGTAGATGTTATTACAGATTGACTTTTCAACCGATAATGACAAATTAACATTATCACATATCCTTATTGTAATTATCAGACATTTTAAACCTATTTATATTTCATTCTAGCTCTGAATTGGACAAACCGTATATAAGTTAATCATTTGATTTTATTTATTTATTTAAGAATTAATTACTATAAAAGATTGATTTGCTTACAAAAATAACAGGAACCGAATGACAAAACCTTAACCTTTTGCTTATTTGAGTCTGTCAACCAACTGGGACTAGCCCGTTCTAGGGTGGACAGGACTCTAATATTACAATCAAGTTTGCTTAATTGCTTGATTGCTTACAAATGTACATATTTTAGTCAATATCTAATAACACTAAATTGCCATAAAATGTGGCCTTCAAAAAAAAAATAATAATAAAAAAAATTATTAAAAGATAATATAATAAATAAAATGGAATTCCATTATATAATCGGCAATAATTAAATAATTTAAAGTTATATGAGAGAAATGAAAGAAACAGTCATTAATATTTAATATATGTCAATATAGGATTTAATACAAAAATATCTAGTCAAAAAAAGTACAATTCATTATCAAATTAATATATAACAACAAAGTCAAATATTTTTTGGTAGTTAGTTCAATGTTAAAAGATACTCAACATACGTGTTTAAAAATATGTTAATAATTATTTGTGCACCTAAGTTTTATTAAACTATTATTTCTAACATTTGTTGCATGGTTAGTCTGTCATGATTCGATAACCATTTCTTTATTTTATTTTTGAATTCCTAAATGTCAAATTCATTTTTATTTCCATATTAATCAGATTGTAAAATCTCGGCGCAATGAAAGAGTAATGTCTTTGTCCAAATGATGTTTCCATTCTGGGTATTATTAAGCTATTTTCTATAATTTCTTGTTGGTGTCATTCCACGATGACATTTTAAATTAAACTCAAATTGACATTTTACATAATATGTAGTAAATGGAAATTTACTGTAATAATTTCTAGGTTCCTTTTAATGGTTCTCCTTTTAATGAATATTTTTGTTAATATTTTTAAACCTTAATAATTTTTGGATTTGTTTTCCTTGAACTTGTGAAGTGAAAATATATTTTATTTCAGTAAATATTGTACACCTTATAGGTAAACGATATAGCACACAGTACTTATCAATTTGGTCCGACCTACTTACAGGAGGGCGGTCTCGACTACAACGCGTGAACCCGTCACCCCAGGCTGGTATAACGATATAGATCGTTCTTTCAGCCCTGGGATGAGCGTAGAAGACTCGGGGACAATACAATCTACTGTCTAGTTCACCAGCAACCCGTTAGAGACCAACGCCTTTCGGCGAGGCACCGGGAAAGGTACCCAGTGGGCAGCCTCACCCTCTAACTACTAGTTTTGGCTGGATATCTCCGTCTGGAATTAACCTTCAGGACACCTCCGTCCTCCCGACTGGTTATGGGTCCGAAGTCGCTTACGCAACTTATACCTGTTGTATTACAGCGGTAATTCAGTTTGAATTTATCGCGGACCTAGGCGTTCTTTGCCCGTAGTGCCACACAGGATCGAGTGGCCCAAGGTCATTTCAAGAGTGGCATGACAACAGGTGAACATCCACCCCCGCTGCTTACAAAACAGTTTATTTTCATGGTCTCTAGACCCCTTCAGCAATTAGTCAGAATGAACAACCGATTGGCTTCGCCGACCGATGCACAAACCGTCCAGTGGCGCCGGGATGCACCCGCCGGGAGAAACCGGTCCACCAGCTCTGTGGTCTGAGACACGGGAGTCTTACCCGGGATAGCCTTCCACTCGAGGAGGCTTCTGAATAGGAGCTAAATCGGGAGTTGAGCCGATCCGAGAACAAAATGGCCACAACTTACAACTTGGGTTGTCGACTACAACGGGCGAGCCCGTCACCACAGGAAGTTTTAACGATTAGTCGTTCTATCTTCCTGCAGTGAGCATAGAAGACTTGGGACAAAACAGTCCACCATCTAGCTACGCCACAACCCGTAAGAGACCAACGCCTTAACCGCGAGATAGCCAGTAATGTTACCTGGCGGGCCGACACTCGCGCCCTTACTTCCAATTGTGACCAGATTTCTCCGGTCCCTCGATTGGTTCCGAGTTCGAGGTCGCTTGCGCAGTCCTCTCCCTTACGAAGCGGTGAAACGGTGTATACCGAATCTAACGCGGACCACGGCGTGCTTTGCCCGGCTCTTCACCCAGGATCAGATGGCCGATTGTAATTTCAAGAGCAGTTGCCGAAAGGTCCGCAACCACCCCCGCTCTATAGGAAACAGTACAGCTTCCAGACTCCCCCGACTGTTAGTCAGAGTCCCAAGTCTTCTACGCTCACTCCAGGGAGATAGAACGACTAATCGTTAAAACTTCCTGTGGTGACGGCCTCACCCGCTGTAGTCGACAACCCAAGTTGTTAGTCAGAGTGAACAATCGATTGGCTTGCGCCGCACGGTGCGCAGACCGTCCAGGAGCGCCAGAGGTTTGATTCCCAGGGGAAACTGACCAAGGCCAGAGTCCTCTACCCAGGTTCGCACCTCATGCGTGGAGGCCGTCAGATGGGTGTTGACCCGTGAGTGTGACCGACCCTGAACAGAATAGGTCTTCGTGGCCAACCCAGCATGGGCCCATTAGCTCCCTAAGGCCACAACTTACAGTTCGCAATAAAGAAATTATTGTTATTATTTCATGCCACTAATTCCAAAAAAAAAAAATGACAATGTTTTGTGGCGTTATGTAGTGGCCGTTTGTAAAAACTTAAAAGGCAACCTATAATATACAGGCGCGTAAAACGATTGTAGGTTTAAAAAAAAAAAAAATATGCTGCATAATAAAATATGGTGCCAAAAGTGTGAAGTATGTTAAAAGTAAAGTATTTAGAGTGATAATAATTTATAATTTTTTATTTTTTAAATAATTCTGTTTACAGCCTACCAAAAATCTATCATTCCCGAACTGTATCATTGCGCAAAATTTATCATACCGATTATATAATATTGCAGTGAGTAAGGTACACAAGCGAAAATAAGAATTCTTTAAAAAGCAGAAACTCCCTTCGGGATTACCTTGCGAAAAAAGTAAAATCGGAGGACATATCCGAAGAGTCCTTTTGTCCCGGGGGCTGCGAGACTCCATTACACTTGCAGAGGAGATGACTTACATGGAATATGATAAGGATGCTGGGAGATAATGTAACACATAACAAAAGAACCGAGAGAGGAATCTGCCGACAGCGATGATACTGCCAGTTCGCGTTTGTTTCCCATCTAAAGAGGGGATGAAAGATGAAGGGATGAGGGAGGCGGACGGGGAGAGGAGAGAGGAGGGAAGAGTGTGTCGCTGTATGAAGCACCTATTATTTTCCCAGTCATAAGTAACTCCTTGAGTTTTGTTTGACGGTGACTGCTGGGGTTCTGTGAGGTTATACACGATTCCTTTCTGAAATATAAAAAAATGGAAAACAGTAAAATCATGCATATTTCGGGGGTATTTCGATGAAAGCGATGACGAATATAATAAAAAAAGTCGGTTGGGTCACCCCAAGATTTTCCCGGCAAGTAGACAAGCCCTTTTCCCAATACAACCCCCAACCCTCTCCCCACGCCAATAGTGCATGTGTCTGGTTATAATCGCGTATCTATTTCTAAGATTTTTGTAGTTTTTTAGTAGTAATTTCATATTATTTTAGTATATTTTCATACAATAATTCTAGGATTTTCCGTGGTATTAAATTCCAACCAAAATTTCACATGTGGTTTCTGCCCAACAAGGAGTCTGTGTACCGAATTTTGAGTCTTTAATTCCAATATTTTGAGATTGAAGTATGATAGCGCGCTCCCTGGTGGAACGTTATCAACTACAATTTGCCAGGCCCGTTCCCCTCGCTTCTGTGTCCGCCGCGTGCTTAGCGTTAGTCGGAATTCGATCGTCTCACCTCGTGCACGTATTTGTTCTCGGTGCTCAGAAAAATCATCAATTTTGAAGTGTTTTTTTTATTTTTTCCAGTTCATATTGCATTTTGAAAGTCATAGATTCTGATAAAGCATGTAAGAGTTTTAATAAGTGTCTTCAAAGAGTAATGATAAACTAACAACTATGACTTTTCTTAAAATAATAAAAATAAGGCATTATTATGCTCTGATTTTAATACACTTTGTTTTTAGCTAAGGTTTTTGGATTGTGATCGGGATATATCGGGCTATGCTTTTTATTTCTATTTATCCTACGCACAATTTCCTTTTCCATCGAAACAAGATGTCAATCAATAAAATGTAAATGTGTATTTTTTTTTTCAAAGTTACTTCTACATAGTCTATACTTGTTTAAGGCTCACAAGGTGCATTAGGAGTAAGCATTGTGACCCGACAATATTTATACAACCTCATCAAAAACGAAGATTTGCCTAATTTGGATGCCAAATTGAACTTTTTGAGAGACCGACTATTGTTAGACAAGCTTTACAATGAAGAGCAAATTGTTGGCTTGAAACGTAATTTTGCTCGTTTTAAATCAGAAATTAAACAGAGATGGATCAAAGCTCATTACAAAGGATATGGTATTCTGAAATCCAATAAATCATGGCTGGAAGGAACTTTTGTAATCCTTGTTTTTTTTTTTCTCTTTATTTGAAAAAACAACAGATTTACATCAGTCTTACGTACTAGAGAGAATATTACATTGAGTTATTTGATATAAATCTCAAAACGTTTTCTACTTATTAATAATTTACCTACATTATAATACTCTTCTAATACCTTAAATATTTTATTTTAATTTCAGTTTGGTTTTTTTAGTCCGTTATTTTTGCAGAGGCGAGTTGCTTGAATTGTGATTTACTTAGAAGCATACCATCAAAGCAATTTACAATTTTCACATATGAGTGCATTATACAGGGCACCGGCGAGAATAGTGCGTTATTGGTTGAACAATGCGGCGGGCGGAAGACATCGCAACGAGTTCTGTTGGTCGACGGAACGTTCAGCAGGAAACAACTGAGCAGATCAGGGCAGTCGAGCTTAAGGGTAAAAAATTAGGTAATGAGGAGAAGATCTATAGGAGTACGTCTCGTCTTCAGAGATTGACATTCAAAAAAGTGCGTTTGGGCGTTGTAATCGGCGAATTCTATTTCGGGAAAAAAATTAAAACGCATCCACCTCAGAACCGTTTTCTGAACTATTTCAATGTCTGAAACATATTGTTCATAACATGGATTCCAAACCACGCTGCCAAACTCCAATCTACTCCGGACAAGCGATGTAAACAGGAGCATAACAACGCGGAAATCCTTGAAAGGCTTCGTTACCTTCCAAATGAATCCCAGCAACTGGTAACATTTGGAGGTCATTAGCTCGATATGAGTATTGAAGCTAAGTTTACTACTAAATGTTATACCCAAGTCAGTGAATTCAGAAACTCTTTCCAGTTTATGCGCGTTAATATCACATTGGTAATGTGTAGGCCGATAAGATCTAGAAAAAGGCATGGTTTTGCATTTATTTAGGTTCAAGTACAGTTTATTCGTTACGCAACATTCTTGTAAATTTATTAGCTCGGCTTGAGTATCATAGCAGTCATCAGCAGAAGCAATTGTATGGAAAATTTTAAGGTCATCAGCATAAAGTAAGAATTGCGATTTCCTGAAACATTTTCCGATGTCGTTGATAAACAGCGTGAATAATACAGGCCCTAAATGGCTTCCCTGTGGCACACCGGAGGTGACGTTGATGGCTTTCGACAAATGTCCGTTTACTTGGACTAATTGGGATCGATTCGATAAGTATGATTCCATCCATCGTAGCAAAGAACCGTGAATGCCTAAACGGTATAACTTCTGCAAGAGCAATGGGGTTTTCACTTTGTCGAAAGCTTTAAAAAGTCTGTAAATATCACGTCCACTTGCTTGCGGCTGTCCAGAGCGTTAGCTATGTAGTTTGTATATAGTAATAAGTTAGTGTTAATTGACCGACCGGCAATGAAACCGTGCTGCTGTTGTATTATGATAAAACGTGTTGTGAAACTACACAAAATCGGCCTGGTCGACCATCAAAATCCTTTGAAGAGGTTTGTGAAAGTAGTAAAAGGCGAAAGACGCCAGAGCTCCGTTCTGCTTTTGAAAAAGATGTAATTGTATTATATACTGCGCAAGTGGAGTTGGGAAAATCGGGTAAAAGAGATGTTTCTAATGTCCTCAAAAATATTTCAAGTTCTACAAAACGAGCATCTAAATACGGAAAAAGCATTCAAAAACTCTAGTGTCACAGTTTAAACAAAAAAAAAATACGGTGATAGGTCAGACGGAAACATTTTTAAAAGATGCTTTGCGCCTTTGCAATTAGTTTACGGAGATATCAAAAATGTTCTGTGGAAAAACGCTACGCCCTCCTCACCACGATTCTGTCGCCCAATGAGATTTAGATTTGTGAAAGAAACTAATGATATCACTGAAGAAGAAATAAGATATGTTAAAGAAGCGATAACCTCTCTAGTACCAACTGTGATAGACATACACGGAAAAAAGTTTGTTATAAAATATAACTTTGTGATGACAATAGTGGACGAGAAAATCTGCAATGCAGCCACGGGAACTAAATCTACGAGCAGGTGTTATATTTGTGGAGCAACCTCAAAAGACTTCAAAAAGTTAGATTTCACAAGAAACATCAATTTTACATGCACGCATTCGTATATTAGAGACAATCCTTCATGTTGCATACAAATTACCAGTGAAGAAATACAGAGAAAAAAGATCAAAGATGAAAAAGACCTAGAAGGCAATCGGAAAAACTACATACATGCCAGATTTCGAGCTGAAACAGGGCTCATAGTGGACATGCCTAAAATCTAATGTTGGAAACATCAGTGATTGCAATACCAGCAGAAGATTTTTTGAGAATCCTAGCTTAGCTGCTGAAATTACGGGGATAGATTATGAGCCTACCGACTATACTGTCTAAAAGTCGTATTGGAAGCAATTTTAAGTGGGCATAAAATTGATCCATTGAAATATCAAGAATCGGCCTCAGAAACTGCTCGTCTGTATATAAGCAAAAATGGCTGGCACATGGAATGGAGTAAACCTTCATATAGTATTGCAGCACATAAGATTGGAGCAACCCTTCATAAATTGCTGGTACAGGGTACCGTAATAATAGAAAAAGCCATATTGCCAATATGACAACTTTCTGAAGAGGCAGCTAAGAAAATACAAATTTTAAGTCATACCGGCAAGATTTCGCCAGAAAATTCTCAGGAAAAAGCTGAAACCAAGATGTGCTTAATCGTCTTATTCTTAGTTCTGATCCTTTGCTTAACAGCATGCGAGAAGTTATAAAATGAAATTCCAGAATTCCTGACCATGTTATTTCTACGGAGCCAAATATAACCCGAACTTCGTCAGAAAGTGATGATTAAGATTGAAGGATATACTATTTTTTGTTTTTGTTTTACTTGTATAACCTACATAATAAATAGCAGAAGTAAAGAAATGTTTTTAAATGTCATTAACATGTCTTAAAAATAACACAAAAATGTAAAAAAAATGATTTTCATTTTTGTATGTAAATATGTAAAGTAGCTACTTAAAGTTTGTATAAATAGAATTTGGGATAAATAGATTCTAATTATACAGAAAAATAATTTTGTCCGCCCAGATTTTGCAAATACCTCTATTTGCGACAGCTCAGATGTATTTCCCCATGCTTGAATGCCATACCCCATATCTTAATAAAAGCAGGCATACTAGGTGTTTTGTTGTGGTTTGTTCTCCAGCTAAAACAATTTAATCGGACAAGTCCTATACAATCTTGCTGCCTAGAATTTTACTTAGAGTCCTACAACATTTTTTACTAATTGGTAATGAAATATGTCAACAACACCCGTACGGAAATATTTTCAATGAATTTTTGAAATCTAAAAATTGTGTTTTCACAAACACAATATTTGTTTTCTTTGTTAGCTTTGGTTTTGTGTAACCCTGTAGCGCAAATTAATTTTAATATGTATAATTATATATCATCAAAATTAAGACAATTTCATTAAATAATTTCTACCTTAATATTTAAGTATGATTTAATCTTACTAAATTATACTTTCTGATATCTATCTTAATATTTAGGTATAATTTAATATTATTGATTTCCACTTTCTGGTTTCTACGACTGACTATTCACTGTTTCTCTCAATTTAATATTCAACAACACCAACCGCAACATATTCACATAAATTATTTTGTAATCTAGCATAATGTATAGCCAGCTCACGTAAAGGCGGACATGCATACAATGGAGGTTTGATTAATATGGAGTCATAATTCCTTATTGAAAATAGAAGAGAATTTTTGTAAACAGTCACGTATTTCAGTAACAGTTACAACGTATGAAGGGTATAATAATGTGGATATTTTGATATTCCTTAAAGTTGCATGAATATAATACTATACTTGCCTTGGGAGTTATAAATAGAATTCATAAAATCTTTGTTGAAAGCAAGTAAATGAAGTAAATAGGTATAGCAGGTGGGTTAATATTCAATAACTTCCATTCGTTGTGGAACAAGGAAAACAAATCGAACATCTAAATATATAAAAAAGAATAAAAAACACGACTGCAAAAGTACAGAAAGTGAACTAATGTATTATTTTTATTTCGCTTGAGCGATAGTAACCGCTAGAGCAGATATGCACCATCAAATATATGTATTTGATGGTGCATATCTGCTCGAAAAGATTTCGAAATATACATGTATCTATATGAATAAGTACATTAACCACAAATATTTCATTTAAAAAGCCGTAATGAAAATAATACAATAGTATTGTAGACGAACACCATCATAGATTGGACGTCTATCTTCAAGACTACCAAGTTTTAAAAGTTAATCTGTCCTTGCACGACTCAGTAAATTTATTAGTGTGGATTATCGTGGTCTACATTTTCCTATGCTATATTATAATTGGACCTATAACTGCACTATACGCACTATACTGCACTATATCAGTGATCCCAACCGAGGATTTTTCTTTAGTGTATGAACAGAAAATACACAAAAAATAATGTTTATTTATTAGAATATTTATAAGTTTTTGGAAAAAGTTTTAACTTTGCATCTTTATGGACTACAGGGACATTTATGTCCCATCAATTTATACAAAATTTATTGAACCAATTTTCACAAAACTTGACATACATGTTAATTACATCTCCCTTTAAAGTTTAATGTATCAAAATTATCTATACTCTACAGCAAAGCATATGGTCCGCAAAGGGTTAAAAAGAGAAATTTCACATAACAATTGCATCAGATCAGTGCCAGACCAATGCATCAACAAGTTCATCGATTTACATAACAAGTGCATCAGTACTTTAGTTTAGACTGCGTGACTTTTGGCAGTTGAATAAATAGCCCCGAACAGGTTCCATTTTAACACACTTTATGTCAGTATACACGAGGAATACGACAACCTCATTCGCTCTGTTTATCGAAGTTCCACTTAGAACTTATGTAATGGAATACCAACGTCACTTGAATATCCGAAAGGGTTTAATTGTGAATTAAGACCCTAAATTAAACACTAGAAATGGCAGATAAAGATGATCGATAAAGATAATTAAATTGGTTTGAATTTGAGCCCATTGACGATACATATACATGATCTCCCTTCGATGTGTTAATACTGAAAGGGACATTCCGTCACTGTAGTCTAACGTTTCATAAACAGACTGTTTTAATTTGAGAATTCAGTTTTAAATGAGACGAATAAGAGAAGAATGATTCTGTTCACTGCCATATTTGGCAGTTCATATTTATGTTCAGTTCATATTTATGTTTATGTTCATTTGGCAGTTCATATTTACATTTGAACTGCCAAATGCCACTTATTTAAATAGGCACAATCCACAATAGCGTCGTTAACATAATCGCACAATTCGTAACGTTTGGTAGCCATTACAAATAAAAAATGGTTCTCATTAATCTTATTAGGGAAGAAAGAATGGAAAAACGGTCGCATAGCCGGGGCACATTTTTAATTATCCCCCCCACTTCCATATTAATAAAACAATGCCGGCACACAAAGGAGCGAGAGCGCACTGCGTATAATTCGTGACGCGACTTGTGCAGCGGAAATTGCGTTGGGATATTTAATACTGGCCCCTAATAAAACAGTCGTCAGGCGAATTCCCCCGGGCCAGAAAAACGGCGGGGACACGCGGCTTTGTTGCTTCGAGTTGCGCGCGCTGCGGATTTGCGTACCTTTGCAACAGGCAGATTAACAACAAATAACTTGTAGTTCAAGAGCCAGCGACAAAAAAAGGCAAGAGTTTTGAAAAAGTTGATACTTTCAGATCAGACAGTATTTTGGCCATAGAACACCAGGGTACAGTCAGTAATTTTAATTAGTACCCCCAAAGTGTTTTGGAAAAGCTGAAAATGCATCAGTAGACAGTGGATGCAGTAAAGAACTCAAAGCATATGGTCATACTGCATCATAATCGAATGCGCGGCGTCAGCATCTCCATGCGTCACGCATTAGTTGGGCCGCGCAATATAATGGTCGCAATGGTGAAAAATAATGGTAATTACCAAGTAAAACCAACCACTATCCTTATTTATTGCCGTCTATAACTTTTTATTCACATCGAATTAAGAAGATCTGGCATATGCATAATTATAATACATTAAAGATCTTTCATATGACATATGGTTTGTTGTTATCGGGGGGTGGGCCAAAAGAATAGCATTCTCTTGTAGACGCGCGAGAGGCAGGCAAACGAAGCCGCGCAAGATTTCGACCTCGACAATATTATATATCATGTTTCAGGGAGTGTAATGGGCCTGTTGCAACTGAAGCTGTAAACTACAATGGGCGAACCCGTCACCTCATGAAGTTTTAACGATATTAAAACGTTCTGTCTCAAGTGAAGTAAGAGTAGAAGACATGGGACGAAATTAGTCCGCTGTCTAGTTACTCCACTCGCCTGTCAAAGGTCAGTGCCTTACGGAGAGGTACCGGGAAAGTTAACCAGCGGGCAGCCTCGTCCCCTGACTACCACTTTGGAATGATATCTCTGTCTGGAAATATGCCCTTGTTGCAGTTAGGCCACTAAAACCCATGCGTGCAGGGTCAGTCAAACTCACCCATCCGGCAGCCGCGCAGAGGCGGGCCAGTTTCCCCTAGGAATCAACCTTCGGGGTCTTCTGGACGTTTTACGCATCGTGCGGCGTCAGCCAATCGACTGTACATTCCGACTGATAGCCAGGGGAGTTTGGAAACGGATTTGTTTTCTATAGAGCGGGGGTGTTTTTAACTTTATGGCAACTGCACTTGAAGCGACCAATCGGCTATCCGATACTGGGTGAAGAGTCGTGATAAGGTTGCCGTGATCCGCGATAGATTCGGAAGACACCGAATCACCGCTACGTAAGGGAGAGGACCGCGCAAGCGATCTCGAGCCCATAACCAGTCGGGAGGCCAGAGAAATCTAGCCGAAACTGATAGCCAGGGGCGAGGTGGCCCCACTGAGTTACCTTCTTAGTGCCTCGCCGTAAGGCGTTGGACTCTGGCGGGTTTGTGGTTTTTGCTGGACGGTAGATTTGTATCGTCCAGAAAGTCTTCTACGCCCACCTCACGGGAGATAGGACGATCATTATCGTTAAAACCTTCTGAGGTAACAGGCTCGCCCATTGTAGTCGACAAACCACAAATATTAGGTTACGATTGCAACTAATATGCCATTATAATATTATTCATACTTTTGCAAGTCATTTTTTTTATTCATATGTGAATGACGCTTTCTTGCACTAAAGTGGTAGGCCCAAGGCTTGACCCGGTCCAGAAAGGCGACAGCCTCAGGTCAAGTGTTATCACAGCGAGGCATTCAGGTGGCCAAGATGGATGATGGATGTCATCAGCCATCTTGCGAGCGCAATGATCGATGTCATTATCATCATTGGAAGTACACCTTACAGAATATATGAGAGTCCGCAGTGTCCTAGGTCTATTCAGTGACAGGACATTCTACATGCAAATCTGTAGACCTTTTTCAGTTTTCGTTTGTCAGCTTGCAGTTGTTTGGTCAGTTTGGTATCTCTTTCTTGAATTTTCGTAACGTCATAGGTTTTAAAACTGTAAAGTCCGAGTTTGCCTGTCGTATATTTTCTTCTCTCCGCTGAGTGTTTCCTATTTTGAGGTGTTGGAAGATCGTTTTCGCCCTCTTGCTCTCAGCTATGACTGGAGTCGCGCGGAGTTCACGACACTGTATTTTAACAGTACTGGTACTTGCATAAATCGTAACGTGCTGATTTTAAAGGTAATATGACAATGTGGCAATGGCGGCATTATGGCATTCAAAAGTATTGATAGGGCGAATCTCACAATCTACGTAAAGGCAGTTTATTTAGTGCAGAGATGCAATGTGTATAATACTAACAGACAAATTATTGAAATAATAAATTATACGTGTATATAATGCCAGTAAAGTCAGCGACGACGTTACATGAGTGAGACCTCTGGTCGGAACCATGTCCTTGTTTGAAATTATTTTAAGTATGATGATTATTATTTAAGGCAATACTACCTGAGAAAAACATCTGAAATGGACGGATCCGCGCAGAAATAGGCGGGGTCAATGCTGTAGAGTTTGACCAATAAAAATATAGCGTTGATGAAACGTCAGGCACCGATTCCACGTGTGGATACTAAACGATCGATCGTAGCGCTGTCACTGCAAAACTATCGTTCCGCAGTGGTGGTATAAGGGTGTTTATAGTAAAGTACATTTAGCGTAACTCTCAGATCACTCTCACTTTTAATTAATTTGAATTAATTTAGGGCCCTAAGCTCAATACTAGATAATTAACCAGTCAATATAATTAAATTAAAATAAAACACAATCACCGCATACATTGTAGGAGTAAACGCGCCTGAATGTTTTTGAAAGAAGTTTAAAGCCTGAATGTCCAAGTCGATGAGCAACTTTTTTGAGTCTAAATTATAAATTGGTTCGTTATCGCGGGATTTGTTTAAAACTTTTATAATGTTTTGGCGTGGGCCTAGGGGATGATTAGGATCCCTGTAATTCGCACTATTAGTTCAATGTAGAGAAAAACTAAAGTAAGCGGCGTTGGTAATAATGGTCGTTCACCGAGGTGGCGGCGCAGCGCGGAAGCAAAACACAGTGAGTGTTTTTTCTTTACGAATATAATTATTTTTTAGTACAATAAAGGTATTTTTCATTCATTTCAGTTGTCTCTTTATTCAATACTGGTGTGCGAGCGGCTGTCCGTCGTGCGAGTGTTTACAGAGTATAATATTCCAATCTGACTCCGAAAGATTCAATGCAGTGGTAATTGTACTTGCAGGCGGGAAAATATGAATTGCTATTTGGCGGGTAAATTGAATTACAATAATGTGACGTAAATTGAATTAGAATAATGTGACGTAGTCTCTACAAATTAATGGTTATATTTTTTTTTTAAAAATCATGAAACGATTTTTTTTAGATATGGTCGTTCCCAGGTATCATGTCTTTCTTTTTCCAGTGTATGGCAAATCGTAGCTTTTGCCAGCGAAAGCGGCGCGTGCGCTTTCAGAAATAGAGAGGGACGTGATGTGCGTGCGAGCATGTCGTCAGCGTTTGACATTACAGCAGAATTTCAATTACCAAAGGTGGATTCGGCCTATTTGAATGACGCTCGCCCGCTTCGAGGTGTCACGGCGTTAGAGATTTCCGATAAGCAAAATGGTTTATTAATTCTCTGCTGTTTCTGCGCCGGCAATCACGAAATTGGTCTTTCGGAGGATTAAAAGGCGTCTCGGAAAAGGCATAAGCCGATCGGAATTCATAGTTATTTGAGCTGCTCGGGAACGCGAGAGGCACGACACGATCAATAGTATATTGCTTGCCAATATCAATGTAACAATTAAATAAAATTTATTTGCAAAGCCTGTAATGTTAAAAAAAAACAGTTGTATCACCTGCAAGTAACCAAGGACTGATATCGTCTAAATATTAATTTCATAAAGAAAATCGATGAGAGCCCTCTCTCGGCTGGCGAAAGAACTTATTTGGGTTTCGTTACACAACGGCCTTGAGCGGCGCGGTACGTTTCTCGACTAGCATCAGGCGACTTGACGTAAATATTTGATTAAAATGTATGGTAGAATTTAAATATTATTAGTGTAGCTTGTATATGAGATATTTCAACCAAAATATGATTTTGGCCCAACAAGGTACCTATGTACCGAATTTCAAGTCTCTGAGATTCGACATTATTCGAGATTGATATATGACTAGTGTACCGATTTCGTCCACAATATTTTCATTACTTGCCATGCAAAATGATGCTTGCATACCGAATTTCAGCTCAATCGCATGAAGCGTTAGGGCGTTATCATGGAGGGATACATACAGATAGACAGACAGATACACAGACAGACTTCAATCTGGAAATGGTCTTAATCGTCTCAGGGGGCTTAAAATGGATATTTCCGTATTCATCCCGGTTTTTTTAGCACGTTCACAATACTTTCCCTCCTGATCGGCTGGAAGGCTGAGAAAGAAATTACGAGCCTCTATTAAATTCTTATAATAACTGATGCTTGCATACCGAATTACAGCTCAATCGCATGAAGTGTTAGGGCGTTATCATGGAGGAATACATACAGACAGACAGACAGATACACAGACAGACTTCAATCGGAAAATGGTCCTAATCGTAGAATAGAATAGAATAGAATAACTTTATTATGCTATAAAAACATAACTTAAAGAATATTACGCTGGTTTTGTAAAAAAGACAATTTATGCACAAATGGCGGACTTATCGCTATAGCGATATCTTACAGTCAACCATTTGATAAAATAATTCCTAATTTTCACCGTACAATACACAAAGAAGTAGTAAAGTTAAATTTAAAATAAACTTATTAAGATATATGTCAGTAACTTATGCTAAGGTTGCCCAGGGAAGGATAAAGGAGAGGACAAGGTGAGGTATTTGGTTAGTGGCTGTGTAAAAATAAATGTTTCTTCAACAACTTTTTGAAAGTATGCAGCGAAGGTGCATGCCTGATAGAGTGAGGGAGCTGATTCCATAAACGAGCAGAATGGACTGTAAAAGAGTGCGTGTAAACAGAAGAATGATGTATCGGAATCGTCTCTGGTCTATCCTGAAAGACGTGCTTTTTCAGGGTTTAGAAGTTTACCAGCTTCGTTATCCAAGGATTTTTGTGATTAGGCCGAAATAAAAAAAAACCGGTCAACGTTTAGTATAATCTAATACTGGAAAGAAAGTCATAAACTTAGTCATCAAAGTTTCATATAGCGATCCACTTGAAATCACTGGCAAAGCTTATAGGTAATATCAAAGGGGTATTTACGTTCTAATTACAAGGGAATGTTGATGCATTGAGTAGCATAGGACCTCATGGAGAGGGCACTTAAAGAAGAGAAATTGCATTATCGCTAGATACGCTGTAAGATTGAATACGTCATATGGAATAATGGCGACTCTATTTGCTAGGGCATGTTTACTTCAGGGATAAGTCGCCCCATAGCGCGTATATCATCCCACATATTGTGTGCGGCTTGCGGCTTTGCTGGCACACCCGCTCATTCATAAAAGAAAGGCAGAGATCGGCACTTCCATACTGAATTAAAAAACTGACCTAACAGCACATGTCAACCGCTAGGCAGTGTCCTCTTCGTATATGAGGAGGTTACCCTGCTTACGCAGATTATCGTCGCGGATTTTAGTAGGTATCTAACATCGGATCGGTTTGAGGTGTTTAATATTTCTAGTAGTTTGGTAATCTCGATGATGTCATTTTTCAAGATTTGATTGAAAGTCTCTGAATACAGATTAGTTTTTACCTGTTTCTTTTTTATGCTGATCAAGTTACGCGGTATATTAAAAAAAAGTACGTTGAAATATCAACTTAATAATGATAGAACCATGTTTATCAATTAACTGTTGAAACAGTTATTCCAATCTAAAGTTACGGCTTATAAAAACGGCCATTTCGAACGCTTGTACAGCACCTTTAGGGTTTTTAACTGCAAACCTCCAAAAACTCTGCCTGCTTTTTGTATGTTCTCTATCGACTTGTCAATTTCTAATGCCCTTGTGGCCTAATTAGTAATAAATATTCACATACCCTTACGATTTGTGGTAGTTACTAGTTTATTCCAAAGTAGTGGATTCTCAATCATTTCGGTTGAGATCTATCGCACGCAAGGACTTATCTATCGTCATTTTCAGACGTTCGACATTCTGTTTGGCTTTGGGATTTCGACGGTCCTGCTTCTCACTTAAGTGGACATTCCGTACCATTTATGGTCTGTGCAAATATGATCCATACAAACATATTATACTATGAAAAATTGAAGTAAATTGGAATAATTGCAAGAGTATCTTTAGCTCAGTGTTTTTTTTATTTATCAATTTTATCGATGATCATAAACAATTCGTCCTTGTATTATAGCTAGGTAATTATTATCATCGTTTGTAGGGCATTAGGATGCTCAATGCCATAGAACGTTTTGGCAACCCTTTTACGTTGGCGACATGCAGTTGTTGCTGGTAGCATTTCCGGCGAAACTAATAGCAATTTATTTAGCAACCTATAATAACATTGATTATGAATGGTTTTTGATAAAAGACTGATTGCTAAAAACACACTTATTTAACCAATGATAACAATAGTAACGTTCAGTTATTAGTGCCATTTATCGTATTTTTATAGGCTGATTACATCACAGAAATAATACGATAAAATAGAGCGCCATCTATTAGTCTATCTAAAGTAGTAAGTAATTATTACGTTTTGAAACATGTACACCAAATTAAAAAAATGACATCTTTATGATAATATTATTAAAATAATAAAAGCTAGAAATTGAAATTCATTTCTAATTTTATTTCGAGATGCTATTTTATTTCGAGATAGGATACCGTACAGGCGTGTTTAGAGGGCCATCTATAGTGCGCTGCCATACTGCTAATACACGAACGCCGCGATGTTGCACATAAGAAAAGTTGAGATGACTATGAGTGCCATCTACACGTTTCGTTTCGTAGTAAAATCCTAACTGCCAAATTATATTTTGTGAGATATGTGGCTCTTGAGAGAAGTCAGTGTTTCATGTCTTCGGACAAATTAAAGTAACTTTTAAGACACACATCAATTTCAAAATTTTCTCTAACCACTACTAAAATTGAAAAAAAAAAACGATTGTGAAAACCGTAAGATCACTTCGATAACAAACTACATTCCATGACATAATACAAATACGTAATTGTATATGGCGCCTCGCCTGGATTATTAAATGTTATAGCGACCTCCAATCTACATATTAAACATAGTTAATGGTTTTGTTGTCGTTACGAAAAAAACAGTTTTTTCATTGGTAGATTATTATAATTTGTTGTGTTATGATGGATACTGATGAAAATTATCCAATATCTACAATCAATGAGGCAGCCAATAGGCCTGGGCTAGTTTTGAATTACTACCAACGAAATCCAGTGCACAATACGAAGTAGGTTTTATTGATTGGTGTCAGTAAATCTGTTTCAGGCGATTATTGCTAGAATATAGAGACTTCGACTGCAAAAAATAGATTGCAATCAAAATTCTGGCAAATATAAATAGGATAGAAAACGAATTTACCGCGTGAAATTTGTAGGACAACGGCGGCTGCAACGTCACCGAAACGTCGGGTCCTACAAATTTCACGCGGTAAATTCGTTTTCTATCCTATTTATAATGTCAAACAACCGCGATAGTCTTCGATTTTATATTCTGGCAATAGTTTCGGATATATATTTTAGCTAACTACTAGGTACAATATAACATTGTGTACTACTGCTAGATACAATATAGCAATGTGTTCTGCCCAGGTGCTGATTTAGAACTTCGATCAGGATTTTGTTGTGCAAATTACCTCATGCCCGTCGCCTTCTACCATTTCGTACAAACTTCTATCATTTGTGTGGCATTAAACAGAGCAAGTTAATAATTTAAAAAAATAGATAGGAAAATAGGGGTGAATGTATTTTACTTCTTTATTTTAAATACCAAATTAAATTTTCTTTGATCGCTATTTGCAAATCTCGTAACTACATCTCCGCGCCAATTTATACATCTGACGGCAGATTCATTCGTCACAGAAAACGTTTCAAGGATCTGTAGAAATTGATGTATTCTCGGAAAAGCATCCCTAACCAATATATCTAAGCAGTTGTAGGAATATTATATCTGAAAATGGCAAATGTGCTTTTTCTCATGTGAAATTTTCTCTTCACAGCAAACCTCCTATCTAAGGAGGAATGCAGCCACACCGCGATCGATATCAAGAAGAAGTCTTTTGAAGCCGTCAAGGAGACTTAGTTGCATTGTGATCTTCCTGAAGATCGATTTTAAAAAGGGTTTCTAGAGCATTTTATATGTGGTTGGCTTATAGGCCCTGCGCGCTTGGTTCTGCCACCATATCGGTTATAAGGTTATGTTCTCATTTTCACTGTGTAATATAAAATCTCGATCAAAATTAGATATTTTGATAAAGGAAGTTAAAATTATAAAAATGAATGTTCAAAAATATTTTCGGAGTTTAGGAATACTCCTTAGGAATCGATTTCATTTAAAGACCCCGGGACGACAATTTGATTGGTGGTAAAATCTAGAATGAACAAAAAGCGTTACGTTTGAAAATTGACCGGAGTCTTGGATCGAAAATTGCGCAGCGAGGACTGCGCGCGTCTCTTTCGCACGTACGCGAGAAAGAGATAGAGAGCTGTATTTTTTAACCCGCTGATATCGGAGTCTAGAACTACGAATGTAGAAATTATGTACAGACAGAAATGTCACATGCAATGTGGGGCAGGTGGCTGTTTTACGGACGTATTTCGAGGGCCGCTCGATAGATGGCGACAGTATGTTCGATTCGAATGGAATAATAAAGCATGAAATTATAATGTTGTAATAGGTATGTTGTAGCCATATACAAATGACATACAAGTAATTAAGCAAGCGAGAAAGCATGCAAGTAAGCAATTTTATATGAATATAAGTATATACATGATTTCAGTATGATGCGTTTATTTTAATTAATTAATTTAGTTGTTGTGTGGGCTTTTCTAAGGTCTTTATGAGCCTTGCAACACTGTGACTATTGCTGATCTATTGTGTTCGCAACCTACTTACTATAGTTCTGCGCTAAGCCTTGTGTCATGAACCGCAACAGGCTTTTCGCGCCAGATTGTTTTACCTCCTCAGGTTGGAGGTAATGACCACCCAGGTGGGTGTATCTTTTACGCATCAGCGAGCCACACTCGCACATGAGGTGCAAGGGAGTTTCCTCGGCCCCTTGGCAGAACCTGCACATTTTTGTGTCTCAGAGCGTGAGGTTGTACATGTGTTTGTTAAGGCCACAATGCCCTGTGAGCGCCCTCACCAGTATGCGTAAATTGTTCCTATTTAGCGATAAGGCCTCACGGGCCGTCTTAGGGTCGTAAGCCTTAATTAGTGTTTGGATTGGTTCAACCCTGGCGTGTTGTTTTGGTACGCCACAGCAAGGTTCAGGGCCGTATAACGTTCCCTTTGCGCCCGTCTTAGCAAGTTCGTCGGCTCTTTCATTTCCTTCGATTCCTGCATGGCCGGGAACCCATCTTAGAATTACCCTGTTCTTTTCGCCCAGGGAATTCAGTAGTGACACGCAGTTTTGCACTAGCTTTGAAATTATAGTATTCGAGGCTAGTGCCATAAGAGCTGTCTTACTATCCGAGTGGATATAGATACGGTGGTTGGCGTAGTTCTTATGGAGGTCGATATCCGCATATTCAATAATGGCGTATACCTCCGCTTGGAATATGGAGGCGTATTTCGCCAAGTTTACACTTCTTTCGAAGTTTGGTCGCTCTCCATATATACCGCAGCCTACGTCCAGTCCCGATTTGGACCCATCAGTATACAATTTTAGGCTACTGGACTCCCAGTGCAGTTGGCTTTTTAGCCAGTCGTTTCTGGGCGGCAGTTCCACTGTAAAAAGTTTTCCAAAGTTTAGGAGTGGAAGCATGGTGTCTGATACCATGTTGAGGGTTGGAGTTTCACTGACTGAGTCAAGAACTGATCTATGTGTTTGTGAGATCCAGTTTACCTTAGAAGGTAATGGTAAGGCTGTCTAGCCTGTACATGCTGGCTTTCGCCATCTGTTGCAAGTGAATCTGTAAGGGCGGTAAGTTCAGCAGTGCATCTAGAGCTGCTCCAGGACTGGAGGACATTGCGCCAGTTGTCATGAGGCACGCCCTCCTTTGGATATTGTTTAGTTTGGTTATCACAGTTTTCTGGTTGGCTTTGTTGCACCATACCACCGAGGCGTACGTGATTATCGACCCCACAATGGCAGTGTATAGCCAGTGGGAGATCTTGGGGTTAAGGCCCCAATTTTTCCCTGCCAGTCTTCTGCTTATACCAAATGCACTTTTAGCTTTTTATGCGTTTATTTACTCCCTTTGCCTATTGTATATTCAATGATAATCGCACTTAAAGAGTTAACTCCAGTCGCGCGTCGGAGCTGACGCACGCACATTTTTTTTTGTTCGCTTATTTGCATACGGATGAATATTACATTTTCAAATCCAAATTTTTTAAATATCTCTAAAACTCGAAAATACTGATCGAACGATTAAAATCCCACGATAAAAATATCATGAAAGGATTATCTGCACGATGTATATTTTAATAAATAATTGAAATCGAGATAAATCCTCGACAAATGTAACAGCCCTACAATAACAATTAATTATCCGTCAGATGCGTGACATATTATACAATAAAATACTTTTCTCATGCCGTGCAACAAAGAAGGACGAGTTGCAACAGCGTCCTGCTGTGTTTAAGCATTAAGATCGGTAGGACGCCGTCTTGTAATTTCGCCAATGGAAAAGGGGAGAATATAAAGGAATGAATTGTTGCTGTTTATCGAGAAGGAGCATCACTTTCAAGTGTTCAAAAGTATGTTAGAGAATTAATCATTGGGCAGTTTTTATTACTCCTAATATTAATCATAATCATACGTGTATCAAAATTGATTTTTTCCGAAAAGAGTATATATCTGAACAATCAAAATAAATATTTAATTAAATTAAAAACTGAACAGTCTATTTTAAATCAAATATTATAATATTTGCATTAAAATTTACTACATAATTATAGACATAATATACATTTATTTGGCACCAAATACTTTCAAAAATATTCTTAAACTAAAATGCTAAATATTTTATATAATAATGTTATTTTTTTTTAATACGTTATTACTAGAGATATATCGATTGTGATTAAAACATGCCAAAAGTAGTAACAAAGGTAAACATTAATTACATTAATTTAGCTAGTCAGAAATACTCCAAGTTAGAATAATATAATGTGTCAAAATAATAAAAATAATAATGATGTATACGGCGGGAGTCTTTCTATAGCGCACATATAAAACTAGGTCAAATTCGATCCAATTTTACCGACAAATATGTTAATCAAACAAATAATTTTGAAGTTTTTTCCCGAAAGAAATATTTTTAGAAAGAATTATAGTTATAGAAGATTATTCTAGACAAAAAACTGAGTTGAAAATTATTCACAACCATTTTTAATTCAGTTCTAAGGGGAAAAAATATATTATTCCTTTCATAATTCATATTCAGTCATTCATAATTACTTAGGTACTCGTATTAGCAAAACTAATTTCGTTTCCGAACGTGGGTGCTTGAAAGAGATAAATATATTTTGCTTTATAATATACTTTCTGATCATTAACATTGCCAGGTTACATTTTCAGTGTATAAAACGTATGAAATAAGTTATTCCACCAACCCCAATTATACACCTGGGAACGTTCTGAAACTAAAAATAAAGTCTATTTTCTTTTTCTAGGACTTACATACCTTTTCGAGGTATCTATCTAATTCCAGCGCCAGAGGCAGTAAGTCCGTTCCGCTTCGCGCCGAAGAATTCACATGATCATTGGCGTCGACAAGCACCGAACGAAGCCCCAGTTGCCATCGCTTATTTTTACTTGAGTCAAGGTTAATGGGTCTCGAAAATGCATACACCTGGGCGCGGATGCGATTATAGAAGCAGACAACGCAGATTTTTTTTTGTACCGGGCGATCGAATTCTATCTTAATTTACTTCAAAAAGATTTGTTCACTCGGTTTTGAATAAATCAAAATTTACCTTTATTCCTAGCAACGGCCCATTATGAACGAGCTTATTTTCCAGTTGTAATATAAAATGTCTTATTAAAAGTTATTGTTTAGTCAAAGTTATAATATTGTAACGCAGCGGCATACTCCTGCATACAATGCAATAACTTGTGAGAATATGGTGAGACATTGAAGCCATTGGATTGCGCCAAAAAAGCGGCCCCATCATTGGTTAACTGTACGGGCGGTATGCGTCTGGAATTTGTTACCGCGGCCATTCAGTGTGAGCTATGGCCTAAGGTGGCCGCGCCAAATAAAGATACTCGACTGGCGAAAAAAGTAGTTGTGCTCTTATGGCGCAGTGCGGGTCGTCGTCGGATCACGGAAGAGTGGCAGTCAGCGAGTTTGCGCGAGCAGTACTTGCGCGTTACGGGTGCTGGACGACTGTTACGAAAAGATGCTCTAAGAAATAAATATCTTTGAGAAAAATCAAAACCGTGGGTGTCAATCACAAAGGCGAACCCGTCACCCAGCGAGTTTAGCGACATCGAACCATTTTTTCTCCCATGGAGTAAACCTAAAAGACGTAATGAACAGCACAATCCAGAGTCAAACTACGACAACAGCCCGTAAGAGTCCTAGCCGCGAGACACTGGCGAAAGCAGCCAGCGGGCAAACCTCGCGACCTCTATGCTTATATGCAGCGCACATCAACAGTGTATTCACTCTCCAGAAAAGAGCCATACGTGCTATAGTAGGTATTGGTCCACGGCAGCCATGTCATGAACACTTCCAAAAACTAGGGATATTGACCGTATATGCGATTTTTGCTCAAGAAGCTCTTTGCTAATTCTATTGCAATAAGAGCTCGGCCATATCCCACGAGGAAGTACATCGGCATGACACCAGGAATAAAACCATGTATCTCCAACCGTTCGTAGCACGTACTGCCAAGTTCCAGGCGACTAGTCGATACTTAGGCCTCAAACTTTTCAATAAATTGCCCGAAAGATTAAAAGCAATTAAAAACATCGATATTTTCAAGAGATCCATCCGAGTCTATCTGCTTAAAATCAACATGTATGCTCATAATGACTTCTTAAAATATTTTGAAAATACATAGCATCATATCTACCCATTTAATCTAATACATGTTATCTATCGTTGATTGTTTTGTTGTAAACTGTTATCATATAGTCTATGTTTTTGTAAATTGGTAAGTTTAAAGCTATATATTGTATATCATCTCTTGTCTAAATTGAGTAACTAGTTTAAGATTAATTACTGTCATTCCTACACAATTGTATGGTTGTATTGGAAGTAAATACTTTTTATCTTAAAAAAAAAAAAAAAACCCAAATTAAAATTCAATTTCTTTAATAAATTTATAAAGGTTATTTATTGCAATTACAAAGCCATCCTAACTAGGCCTCGCCTGTACTAAGGTAGGCCTAATATATTACATATGTATTTATTGGAGTTTACTTATTATTTGGTATAATTGCTTGTTTTTGAGCAAATAATACTTGTATGTAGTGACTAAAATATATTATATTTAAGTAGATATGTACGTATATGTAAACATATAATAACTGGTAATAATATGAAAATGAAATATATACATACATATAAAATTAAATACAAATATGAATATTTATAAATATATAATACATACATGTATAGGGTAAAAGTGGGATAGTTGCCCCAGAAGGATAGACGCTCTATACTTCAAAATTAAGACTTGTAACATGATACGGTCGCAGCTAATACTTATAAGCAAAGTACAACCCCCTGCCCATCTAGAGTTGGAGCGGCGACCGCGAAGATTGCACTTTTAGCCTGTGTAAAAATAAAGTTCGACGACGGCTCCTGGGGCAACTATCCCACTTTTACCCTACTTGTAGATATATTAGAATATTTATTATTATTATTTAATTATTATTATGTTATTCATTTATTATTATGTTAATAATGTCTACTTTCACTGACAACCTATAGTCAAAAGTGACTTAGTTATATTTTTCTTTACTCCGTGATTTGTCCTAGATCCCAGTCGTGCAGAAATAAGACACGAAAACTGATAAAACTTCATTTCTAGTCAGTATGTGTGGAAATGTTTCATATCAAGAACCCATTCCTTAATACGGTACGGAACACTCGGAGCGCGAGTCGATCTCAGTGAATGTTTTTCTTTTAGTTGACGAGAGTGTCTCCTAGCTTCGCTCTGTCTGTACAGTTGGCAACAAACAAACATCCCGCAAAAAAGGTAGCTCTGATAATGGCGGCAGAATGCTGTCCATCCTGGGATGGTGGCAGCATCAGCCCAGTCCAGTGCACCCAGGGCACCGGTCTAGCACAAATCTGGGCATAGCTTGGTGTCAACGGCGACAAATAGTGGTACGGACATAATTCAAACGACATTTTTGCAGAAGGCATTCCAATAAATTACATCTTAGTCTCTAAAGATGGTGTTTACTAGATAAATGGGATTGATTATGTACATATGTATGATTCGCGTAAATAAATGATTTACGATTATTTGATCTATGGAGAAATAAGAATTATGTTAAGGAGAGTTTTCTATTATACTCGTTTGTATCGGCCATTCCACGTCAAACCGAATACGTAATTTTTATTGATGATTCCGATTTTATTTCAATTTTTCTTTTTTTTAAAGAAGATGCGCTCGGTAGAAATTTGCAAGAAATCACAAAAAACGTCGCTCGTGCGAACATTCAACCTACTCTATCGTCGAACCCATTAGTCGAACAAAAAAATGCAAAATGTCGATTTTTAAGACCTTGAATTCCTCTATGTAGTAGTGTATATAAAATATGCGATATTATTATGATTTTTATTATAAATTTCATTACCATGTTTCAATATTTTCTCCTAAACTGAAAAATTGGAAAAAAATCATCACGTTCCTCACTTCAATTCTAAAGAAACAGCGAAATTTTGAAAATAGTTTTCCAATTTTTACCATTTTTAAATAAAAAAAATCAAAGTAATCAATTTTACCTTATTAATCAAGTATTATTTTGAATGTATTGTAATAGAACTATATTTTATTATCATGAATTGGAATATGCCCAGTAATTTTTTTTTGTTATATAAAATTATATAAAAGATTATTATATATTTTATAGATTATGCTTTAAATATTTAATATTTATTTCAAAAATATTAAGAAATATATTTTTATAAATTAAATATTATAGAACAAACAAAGAATATATAACATAAATAATAACGAGCATGTTGTGAGATTCTTGAAAATCAGAAGGTTTAGGTGATTAAGGCATATAAAATGGACGGACAATGAACAGCGGTAGGAAATGTATCCTTCATATAATAGAAGACCTGAAAGGCACCATAAATCCAGACAACTAAAACCTCGATGGCTTGATACTGTGGCTAAATACATAAATGCGCTTGCAGTGAACAACTGGAAAACCAAAGCCTACGATAATTTTGATTTTACAAATATCATGATTTCGTATTGAAAACCAATATCTCTCACAACAAAATGTAGTCTTTAGTAGGTACTCATTGATAATGAAGATTTCCATTAAAAAAAGAATTTTGAAATCGGACCAGTAATTTCGGAGATTACCCCCTAAATACACACTTACAAACTTATACACTTACAAATATTACTTCTTTATAAAATTAGTATAGATTACGTAAGGAACAAAAAATGCCCAAACAACAATGGTTGATGTATTAAATATTTACTCCTTATGTCGACTATGTGGAGAACATTTCCTGCGAAATGGCTCTTTTGGATTGTAGTGTTTTCAAATATTTTTTTTTGTCTGCCAACCGGTATACTTAATTTCCGATGGCAGCAACTCTCACTTGAGGGGACACCTTAACATAACAGGCCAATAACCGTCACTCAAAAGCAGTCGACCAAATTATACAAAGAAGATTTACGTCAAATTTCGCACTGCAAAGTTTTTATCTCTGGGGTGATTAATACATTCATAATTTGCCGGCAAGTTTCCTGTTTCGCTACCGCAACGTTTAAATAGGCTCAAATATTAGGTAATTATCTAGATAATTGCATTAGTCCATACTGGCCACTTTGAACTTGGATAATTTCAGATCGTGTTGGATTTACAAATTTAAATTAAAATATTTTCAGAGCAATGCTATTCTTTTTACACGACTGCCCAATAAACATGAAGAGTTATATGTTCAGGCTTCATGTACCTATGTTACACCATAACTTCTGAATGTTTAAAAAGATTTAGAAGTGTGTATTATTGTTAGAATCGTTATGCCATCCAGAACAAAACTTTAGAATAACGGTACATCCACTACAAATGCAAAATAAATTTGTTTGTTTGTTTGTTTATACTCTTTATTGTGAAATGTCACAATGGGCGGCTTTATTGTCATATGACAATCTTTTACAACCAACCCTACTATGACGTGTTATATGTATTTGTGCTTGTAACATGTTTGTAAGTGTGTGTCTTGTTATTGCATTCGATCGACAGAATTGAAAATGCAATTCCGTTAATTTGATCCCAACGGAAAATGGTGATCCAGCCGGGAATCGAAACCCAGGACCTAACAATGTAAGATCAGGCGATCTAACCACTATGCAACCTATGTGTTAGGATAAAACAAATTTACCTATTAGGACAAAACAGCGTTTTTAGTATAAAATGACGAGTCTGGTTGAGTATATTTTAAAAATATACAATATGTCCTCATTTCATCGACAGAAATGCTGTAATCTTGGTGTAATAAATGCTCATCGATTTGCTTTAATCTTAGTAGATTAAAAAATAATCTTTTTTAGAAATGTATGAGTAAAAACTTCGATAATTTTTAAATTGCTACATGCACTTTCTTTAAATAAAGTTGATTATGGTCCTTAGTCGTTGTTTCTGCATAGTTTATCTACAGTAGGTAATAAAAAAATAACCAGTTAAAAAAAATGATTACAGAAATTTTTAACTTTTTTACGTTTTTTCAAAAAAGGTCGATTTACTCAAAATAATGGCCATATAACCTGATTTTTCAAATACTATTTATAATTCCTCGCTCTATTAGCTATCTGAAACAAAAAAAACAGGATAGCTAATTCGTTTCAGGTGGCTAATAAAGTGTGGAATTATAAAAAGTATTCAAAAATGAGGTTGCATGGCCACTATTTTGAGTTTATATACCTTTTTGAAAATGTGAAAAAAGTTAAAACTTCTGAATTTTTTTTAACCACCTATATTTTACTTTTCTGTTTAAGGAAAGTATTGTGGGCGAATTTCTGTGTGTCTGTGTGTATTCTCCGACGATAGCGCCGAAACGCTTCATCCGATTGAGCTGAAATTTGGCATGTAGTCATCATTTGGTCATGGCACGAGCTGAAAAGATTGTGGTTGAAATCAGTAAACCCATGGTTAGCTCCCGACGAGGGAACTCCTGAATGGTCGACAGCAGAGATACATTTTTTTTACCCATTCCAATACCCATAGCACTTTCCAAGTTTCAACATGACATGGCTGATGTACCCTGGGTTGGCTCCCGATGAGGGAACTCCACAACGGTCAACAGCAGACACAAAATTCGAAAAACCGTAAAGTCGAAAAGTCGAGAAGTCATCAAGTCAAAAAGTCGAAAGATCGAAAAGTCGGAAAGACAAGAAGTTGAAAGTCAAGAAGTCGAGAAGTCGAATATCGATTTAATCATTGGGGGAGGAAGGTGGGGTTAAAGGGCGGCGCTAGGTTGGGGGGGGGTGGAGGTACGATTTATGAAATTAATATTCAGATGAATTAGGTTCCTGGCTATTTCACAGGAAAGTCTTGGGGTGATACAACCGAATTTTTTATTAGTTTAGGCTAACTATGCTAGAACAATTACTAAGGATTGTTATAAATTTTATTTAAAAAAAGTACAAGTAGTAATTCAAAAGTTATCGAAGTTTATCTCTGTCTTTGTTTAGTCTCTGTCGATTAAATGAGGTCTAGTTTACCCTATTTTTCTTGTGCACTTTATCGGAGGCCACCCTGTATAGGTAATCTATATGTCAAGGTCAATGCGTCATTGATCCAAACGAAGAAAGTAGGTTCACATCCCAACTAAGTTTGTAAATACACGTTTGGTAATGTATTTTTAGTTGGTATGGTTTTTTACTGCAGTTTCGGTACAGTTTTGTTTATTAAACATATTCTTAAATGTCTTTCCACTGCTTTTACACTGAATATCTTCCCTTCGTGATAAGAGTTTCCCAGATAACATATCTCTTTTAAGAGATCTATAGACGCTGTGGCAGCGTAGCCCGTGGCTCCATCCTGCTGTAAGCTGAATCTTATAAGCTTTTAGATGTAAGTCGCTGTGCAAAATCCTTCTTAAAGTTGTCCTCTAGATATTTAAAGATCCATCACAGGATTTTTCCTGTGATGTACACTTTTATTTGATAGAAAATGTTTCTCGTAAATGCTCTTGCCACAAAACACTTAATTAAATATACTTGTGATTTTTAGCTAATTAAATTTGAAATATACAAAAGTTATCGTTTCTAAGTTTGCGAAGCGAAAGAGCCGACGAAGATACCAAGGACGTTTCGAGTAAAACTTACTAAATCGTTCGAAAACGGCTCGAACGCGGAGATCATAGATGAGAAACATCAAAGTCATAAAAATGGACGTTTCGCCTATCGATTCGCTTAGCATTTAGAGAAGCGTAATAACGTCATTTCCATATGTAAAATAAGTTATAAAATCGGCCGCCAGTTAAAGTTCGCTAAATTCGCGTGAAAGCGAAGCCAATAAAGAACCCTAAAGTTATAAAGTCGCCTTGCCGGTGGCCTCGAACTTTTTGATCCACTTACGAATAGAATTTGCACTTGGAGCTTTACTAATGTCTCGTAAACCGTGTGCGTCACTGAGTTATTGTGTTTGTGATTCGGTATACACCGTTTCACCGCTTCGTAAGGGAGAGGACCGAGTCCGAAAGATCGACTGGAGAAGAATCGAAAGACTGGAGTAATCTGGTCGCAATTGGAAGTAAGGGCGTGAGTGTAAGCCCGCTGGGTAACACTCCTGGCTAACTCGCGGTTAAGGCGTTGGCCTCTTACGGGTTTGTGGCGGAGCTAGACGGTGGACTGTTTTGTCCAAGTCTTCTGCGCTCACTCCAGGGAGATAGAACAATCAATCGTTAAAATTTCCTGAGGTGACGGGCTCGCCCGCTGTAGTCGACAACCCTAGTTGTGTTTGTGATACGCAAGAAAACAAAACGCGCGCTTGAAACTGTTTCATGGCGACTAAAAAATCAACGATTTGGCATGTCTAACGAAACCGCCCCCATCCACTCGTGCTCGCCCACACATTTTAAATATAAACCAAACAGATAACAGAGTTTACTAACTCTACTGAGTTAATCCTAATCTAGCCCTACTCGGCTAACCCTGTAGTAGTATGACGTGCGTTCAGACAATAGTGGCCACGAAATCACGACAATGATGTTGTCTCGCATTATATGGCATAAAACAATAATTGTATTGATTCATCTAAAATGTGCTATTTTAATCGGTAAGTACTACTATTTTAATAATATATACAACTTTATTGTTGCAGTCATTGTTTCACCTATCACCACTGAGTGATATCAAGGGTACAAAAGACCAAAAGACCAAAAGACTAAGGCAAAAGCCGTAATTTTAACAATTTTTGTCATTTTTTCGAAATTGGAACATTAACTTCAAACGTTCAACCGATTTGCATTGATACCGTTCAACATATTTTATATCCATGAACCCGTCATGAACGCCACCCGTTTAACACCGGGTAGTATTATTTCAGTACACTTTATAATTATATATAATACAAAACAAAATCTATATATATAATACAAAGTCGGGTTTGTTCGAACACTTATAACTGGAGAAGGGCTATACCGATTTTCATGGTTTTTGATTTGTAGTATTTGTCTCCGTCCCGAATATCAGAAAACTATTAAAAACAAAAATTGGAAAATTGGCGAAAAATTAAAAATTAAAGAAAAAACATTTTCCCATACAAAATGTAAAACCGTGTTTTTTTCATGGTCAGTTGTACGTGGCATGTTCACGTGTCGGCAAATCATCCGCTTTATTCGTTCTTGCGCCTGATAAAAAAACAAAAAATGTCGTATATCACAAGGTGCTTCAATAAAGAGAATTAAACCGAGTGCATCCCATGCTGCACAATATGTAAATAGTTTAATTCAATCATGTCTTGCTGATACGCGATTGATATATTGAATTTTTGTACTTTTATATTTATTTTTGTATTATTATCTTAATAAAGTAGTGAGCTTAATATTTATTTTGTATTCGTTGTATTACTTTTATAACACGACATGATTGACTGTTAGGCGGTACGAAGTTCGCCGGGTCAGCTAGTATAATAAAGAAAAGGATAATATATAAATAACTATCCTTTTCAATAATAAGGAAATCCTTTTCAATTTAGAAAAGAATCAAAAATACCTAAAATTGATATTACTCGTTTTATGGACGGCCCCTTGAACTGCTGTTATTCTTCTTTTTAAATAGCCTTCAATTAACTTTCATACTGGGTTACAAATTGTTGAGTGGGGCTATAAAGAGTTTTACTGCCGTCTTTTGCCGTCACAGAAGAATGGGCGTATACGGCAGTTGAGAATCTCACGGCAGCCAACGATGCGTTTCTGCGACAAAACGTTGTTTCGTGACAAAGAGCTTTTCTAATAAAGTCATTATCGGGCAAACTGTCAGATAGGGTAATGATTACTATTAACTGGGCGTTAGTTGTGGGATTTTTCCGTAATAATGTCATAGAAGTGGGTCAAATCCAAACCTGCACTTATTATTACTCTTTTTGCCATTGTTGATTAGGGCAATGAAATAAGGTACCTATCTAAAAAACAATTACCATTTCAGCATAACTTTTTTATGTCCTTTACTATTATAATAGCGCTTTTGTTGAAAAATATATAAAAATGCAGCAGATTGTAAATGTAGGATAAATTAATAACACAAAATCAGGTATCATTTTAAAATTTTTTTTTTTAGATAATGTAAAAAATTATTCAGTGCCATTTATAGAAATCTATATGATACGACTAGGTATATTTTTGATGTACCTATTAAAAATGTTAATCCACAAAGAAAAACTTTCTAGCTAATTTACGAAATGTAAAAAACAGTAACATAAATTAGTCGCCTGAACGCGGACGATACGAAGATATCAGTACAGATGGTTATCAATATTAAGTTTGACACTACTACAAAATGAATTACATGATTTAAAATAAGTAGAATTTAGGGCAGGGCTGAGTACCTATACTCTCCATACTCTCCATGCTCTGGGGTCTCCATACCGGAGTTAGAGTTTACGGACCCACGGACCGGCTCTATTCGGAGGACCATTGGTTTGCAAATAATACTTTATACCACATAACAAAATCGTGTGAAAGAAAAGCTAGGAATATTCCTAGATTTTATTCTCTGAAAAGAAATACGAATATATATTCCTATTTCTTTTTTGATTTTTTTGTTTCTTTACAAGTACAAGTACATCTTACAAGTACATATATGAAATATTTAAACACAATGATTCTGAGTCACTTCTAACTAGGCAGCGCCTGCTTCAAGGAAGACACACATTTATGAGATAGAAATATTTGATTGATTTATTCTTTGTTTATTTGAAGTAAGCACAATATTTTTATCTGCAGTAAATTATCACTATTAGAGGATTCATTATGAAGAGCAGCAAAAAAAGAGAGCACCGCAGCCGATTATATCCATTAAATGCAGCCTAACTAGGGCTTATTATCAACGCCGCCATAAATATTCACCAACGCCGCATTACTAGGCCTAGACCCGTACTGAGGCAAGCGTATCAAGTAAGCAATTGCTTGTGCAAAGGAGAAAGGACATGATTTTCAAATGTAATAGTATTAAAAGTAAATTTATATGAAATCGAATACTATCGCGGTTGTTTGATTTATAAGATATGATATGTCATGTCATGATGTGATAAATAATATAAACAATGTATTCACAGCGTAAATTTTGTAGCACCCGACGTTTCGGCGATGTTGCAACCGCCGTGTACAGAGTAGACAGACCTAGGGTAGTCTACCCTGGACAAACTTTACGCGGTAAATTTGTTTTTATCCTATTTATAATAGTAAACTTATAATTATAAGCTATGTCAATAATATAATAACAAATAATTATTATAATAAACAAATTATTTATCAATCTAAAAAACCCATACCCATCATAAAAATATAATTAAAATAATATTTAATGAATATTAAATGTAATTTTATGTAAAAGATGTTTTCTAATTTAAACTAAACTATATAACCTTTTCCTAGGTTATGGTATGGTATTTGCATCGAAACACATCAATGTAAATGCCTCTTTGAGCAACGTATTGGCCGCCAATCACAAATCGGTTTCGGTCGATCGGTCTATTGGAAGAGGATTAGATGCGCCGTTACAGCCATTGTCGGATTTCACTTGCGCCAAGATTTGAAGTGACCGGACAAGTGGATGATTGTACCCGCGTTTACCGCTCCATTGACTATTCAAGAGCAGAACGACAATGGGGAATGCCGATATCGCTCAGTAGCTAATGCGCCCCTTCACTGGGGGCAATTTTGCTGTTTCCGCTGGAAATTTTATATTGCGGGTTTGTATAGTCCACTTTGGTATAGTTGCAATGTTAGAGAGGGCTGAAACAAACAATAGAAAAATGGTAGCCAAAACCTACCCCCGATTTTGTAGTTTTCGACACACGGTGGGTCGAAACTGTATTTCGAAGGACTTAGGAACCAAATTTCTTTTTTCACTGTTTTTTATGCCTATGGATAGACCTTATTTACCTTAACAATAAATGGTATTTGTGTTTTTTCCTAAACTTCATACTTTGACGAGGAAACACATTTTCTGATTTTTTATATGGGACGTATCAAAAAGAACTGAATTCCCGGTTTGTTCTGATGGATCCAACTTCGAAACTAAAAATAATAAATCCAGGAAGCAATAGTAAAGTAAGGTAATTTAATAATTAGGTATGTATTAAAATCTACTTTTGTTAGTTTTGAAGTAATTATTTATGTTAATATATAGTTTTACTATATATTCCGTGAGAAATTAGGCTTTTAATAACCTAATGTAACAAAAAAATGTGCCGTGAAATACGTAGTTTTATATTTCTTTCTGATCCATTCATCTGGCAGAATGGCAACTTTATTTATTTTATTTATTTAAAACATACCTAATGATAAAACACATAAAAATGGTCATACCAAGTAATGGTGCGAAGAAACAACGACCCACATTCACATGACCATGATCAGCGCATACCCAACTAGGCCGAATATAGCCTGTATCTGGGCATACGACTTATTTTCTGACTTGGGTGGAGAAGCCTAACTGACGTAGGTACTCATATAGATATATATAACACATACACACATACATATACATACATACTTACGTGTATAATATACATAATATACATACATACATTATGCATACATTCAAGATGCAGAATGACAGTAGAGTAGACAAGGATTACGAAGAAAAAGGTTTCGCAGCGGGATCGATCAGAACACAAAGCATTAAATCAGTTCTTTTTGATCGGTCTCTTACAAAATAATCAGAAAATATTTTTTTCTGCCCTAAGTATAAAGTTAAAAAAAACGTGTAGGTCAATTATTGTTAAGGTTAATAAGGTTTATCCATCGGAAAACAGAAAAAAAAGAAAATAAGTTTTTCAAGTCCCTCAAAGTACCTATCTATATTCGATCCACCGTGCGTCGCCGCCGCAGCGAATACGATTACTTTTATACATATTATACTATAATGTACCCGCGGCCTTTCCGCGCCAATATTTTTGTATTTTATTTTTTTTTTATTTTTAAAATGTATTTATTTATAAAACAATAAAATACATAACATTGCACTGCTTTAAAGCAACGCCAATGCGCTACACCAAAATAAATTAGGTATAAATAATAAAATATTATTGTATTTTTTAGATAATGTAATAAAAAACTATTTTATTTTGAACACAATCAGCGTTAAGTTTTCAGCTTTATTATACGAGTTCACTTCTATCACATGGAAATCAATTTCCACAGCTGAGCGTAAACAACCACCTACTAATGGCTACGTAGAAGCGATGCGCATGACAGATAAGTGATAGCGGAGGGATTATCGGTGTCAGATACCCGGTCACGCGTACTAGCCCCAGGCGCTGGTCGCGGATTCAATTACCCGCATTGAGATATTCACCGCTGATATTGAAACATAATATTTGCAAAAAAGTGATTTGCGACCGGGGCGTGGCCACTCGTATCGTTAGATCTGAGAGCTGAGTGAATTTAACCTGTAATCGGCTTTAACCGATCCAGGGTTTACCCTGGATAAACGTTGGTTTACATAAATGTCGAAGATTTTGTTTTATTT